>OW388306.1:38375009-38592509 GCA_936450465.1 Gibbula magus | reverse complement strand
ATAGATATATAATAGTTCAATTACAAAATTAATTACAACAATTCAAGTTTTGCATGAGCAATACTTTTCTGATTTCAGCATTCCTACTGAACTACTTGCTCCTGACATTCATAGAAGGAACCACCATGACGTCATCAAACCCACCAAGTGTATCCAAGTCATTGATAAACAACATGATAAGAAACATTGGTCATTGTGATCTAGGTTGTATAACGGACGAGCAAGGGCGTCATTCTTTGGTTACCGATGGCCTTATTGACTGTTCAGGGAAAACGATTGAGTTCAGAATCACAGTGTTCGGCAACAGCAAAATAATGATATGGAATTTTAAGGTAACACATATTCTATCATGGGTCATTATTATAATAAATGTTGGTATATCATCTATCATTAGTATCATCAGTATTGTTGTCGTTATTATTATTTTCCATCGAATTCTAAATATTTGTTGGACAATAGGTTATACTATCGCCAGGGATAAAATAACTGTATGTACATTAAGGTTTGAGGACATTCCCATCCCCAGATCTTAGTCGATGCATGCGAAACCTAGTAAACAATATTAATTAGTTAAATTATTAGATCAACCACGTGGTATGGGAATTTTGGCATTTGACCAACTTAATTTAGTTTGTCAAATATCTATCACACATTACAACGACTCTATTTGGTTTTGGTTTTTGAACATGGAGAACAAAAATATGGTGGCGTTTGAGATGAATTAGCGTTGATGATATCGACTTCGCTACATCTTAAAGATACATCCATTGTGTTTCATAACATTTTATTTGGCTGAAAAACGTGCCAACATACGATATGTGCTGATTTCAGTTCAAATATTTTCACTCAACTTGCATCCCCAATAGCCAATTATATCATTTAATTTTAATTATAATTGAGCAACATCATTAATCATGTACAGAAACCGAAACTACATGTCCCATGTACATGCACAGTAGTTATAAGACCTATTTAACACTATCAACCCAAAGTTATCTGTTTGTATGGTGAAAATAAGTTTCAAAAATTACGTTTGACCAATTGACGCGCGCCACACGCGGTGCATTGTCGGGGTTTCGATCAAACATCGACACTTTTACCTTTATATCGTCACTATACCTAATTGACTATCATCAAAATGGCAATTTCGGTAACAATCAGTACTTCTCGAAAGATTAACATCATTTATAAATTTTGGCATATGTGACCCACACCAACACAATGGATGTACCTTTAACGATACATTTGCTCAATATTGTGACCGTGGGCTTCTGAAGCGACGAAGAATACCCAAAAAGTAACAAATTAGCACTCAAACTACTACTTTCAGTCATCGTGTTTTATGAACAGTTTGATATCCTCTCTCCATATAGCATTGTTCTCAACAAGCGAACTTCTTTTCATTTCAGACAAAAGGTTTGACATGTTTGAAGGTGTCCTGTTCCTTGTTTCCTGGGACAAAGAACCGAAATATGAAAGTTTCGACTATAACTGACAGCAATGCTGATACTGATGACAGTACGGATGTTGATACTGGTGACAATACGGATGTTGATACTGGTGACAATACGGATGTTGATACTGGTGACAATACGGATGTTGATACTGATGACAATACGGATGTTGATACTGGTGACAATACGGATGTTGATACGGGTGACAATACGGATGTTGATACTGGTGACAATACGGATGTTGATACTGATGACAATACGGATGATGTTGGTGACAATACGGATGTTGATACTGGTGACAATACGGATGTTGATACTGATGACAATACGGATGGTGTTGGTGACAATACGGATGTTGATACTGGTGACAATACGGATGTTGATACTGATGACAATACGGATGGTGTTGGTGACAATACGGATGCCACGGATGTTAATACAGATGCTGATACAAATACGTCTAGTGATGCTAGCCCTTGGGACGGACATGGTAAGTTTAATCTATATCTTAAAGGGGCAGTGGCACGTTTTTCGCAAATTTTATTTTTTTAAATTTCCCATTTATAATGATTGTTTATGTCATTTGTATTTACTTTAGAGGGTAAAACATCTTATTACACAAACCAATTATCCGTAGTGGTAATAACGATGCTGCGTATAAAGCAAAACTTGCATGGCAGCCATTTTATTGTGAACACACTTTATTATTTCATGAACTTACTTGAGCGAAAAAACGTGCTACTGCCCCTTTAAAAAACGTCGTAAACGCAATGGCACTTCGTGGTAGTTCTTCATAATGACAATTGCCTTTTCATTAATGCATATTATGTCAATTACATTATGAATTTACATACTAATTTATTAATACACGACGGTGTTCAACTTCCCAATGCCAGGCATAACTCTTGCCAGGCTCCATTACTGGCTGATTGAGGCCTTGCAGTATTTCCTTAAGATCTCTGTGCTTGGAAATCCGGGCCCACTATGCATTTCTGGTGCAGCGATCCACTCTCTTGGCACAATAAAGCGAGGGAAATACCGCAAGGCTTAAATCAGCCAGTAATGCAGACTGGCAAGAGTTATGCCTTGCATTTGGAAGTGTTATGTGGTGTGCGGTTGGTGATGGAACGATGTTATGGAGAATGATACGATGAGATGGGTTATGATGCGAAACTATGGGCAATGATGCGATGATATGGAGAATAATACGATGCTGTGATCATTGAACAATGACACGATGCGGTGGGCGATGATAAGATATCATGGGCAAATATACGATGCGATGGTTTATGGTATGATGTTATGGACATTGATGGTGATTGATGGTGTGAATTTCGACTTTGAAAATATGCGATATAAGTGGTCTCTTCTGAGTGGATTAAACAAGGTCAAGTGACCAGTATACATTCTCATAAACGCATATTATCAAAATCACGCACAGGACAAAAAGTGGTGGAATCCGCTTGCTGGATTCTCCAGATTCTTCAGGATCCGCCAATATTTGGGCGAATCCGGAAGGATCCGGGAAATGGATTCCACCACTTTTTGTCCTTTTCGAAATAGCAAAACATCTCGCTTTTACGCTATGCAAATAATCGATGTGGAATCTCGTTGCCTACATTTTGGTGAAGGTTTAGATACCAACAGCGCCCCGTTCAATAGCAGCGAGCGCTCAAATTGCTCAATGTAGCGCTCAATGTAGCGCTCAATGAGCGCTTCTTCTCTCTTGAACGACACAGTGCAAATTCCTCAAAGTTTGCTCGCCTTGCTACGTAGCGCTACATTGAGCAATCGCGTTCAAGATAGGTTTAAAAGTAATCGCTCTTTGAGCGATTACTTTGAAACCTATCTTGAACACGGCACTGGTCTGTCAGATTTTTGTCTATCTTTCCTGTGAATTACGTTTTGCGGCTGGTGACACGTCGTGATGAAGCCATGTTCAAGAGAGGTTTAAAAGTAATCGATCAATGAGCGATTACTTTTAAACCCCTCTTGAACGCGATTGCTCAATGTAGCGCTACGTAGCAAAGGGAGCAAGCCTCGAGGCATCGCTCCGTGTCGTTCAAGAGGGAATGAGCGCTCAATTGCGCGCTCAATTGAGCGAATTAATCGCTCACTGAACTATGGAACAGGCGGCAGATCTAAGACAAGACTAAACATTTGTTTGAACCTGCACTGTACCTGTTTTGCATCTAGTTTCAATTTTATTTACGCATTAAGGATGTCCGCTCCTTCCTGTTGAACTTCAAAAATGAAATATGATTAAGTAAAGATTTGTTCTCATCTTTATTTACTTCATGATATTCTACATCATCTACATACTTTTAAAAAACATATGAAATAAAGAAAATGTGACCTTAGAACCTCTAAAAAGTGCTTAAACAGCATAAATGGTATAAATTTGACTAAAAAAGGGGGTTTTCAGGTACATTTTGTGTCAAAGCTTTAAAAAAAAACCACACTACCATATATATGTTTTCATCGATTTTGGTAGGGTAAAATGAACTTTGTAACCTATCAAAAAAGGGAAAAAAGGTTTAATACTAGAAATGTAGTATTTTAAAGTGTTTAGCAGTTTTTTTTCTCATTTTCCCATAGACTCCCATGTTAAAATTGTACTTCACCCCACTATCTTACAGGCGTCATATCTCGAAAAAACCCTGACTACCCCCTATTTTTTAATGCTGATTTTTCAATCATATACTTTCATCTTCTAAACAATATATGTTAGAAAAAAGTTTAATTCTATAAATTTGAGGAGCGAACATCCTTAAGACATCCCATGAATGGCAAATTTGAATTGATAAGAAATAGATTTGATAATGTGTCTATCCACTGGCTTATAACCGCTTTGAAAGTTTAAAAAAACTGTGCATGAATACTGTAGACAAGCTGCGGCAGGTTAACTCTAAACTGTGTTTAAACCAGTGAACAAACACATAATGAATTTTTTTAATAGCCTTAAACAATAGTTGATACCCAGGTAACTGAAGTAGGTAACTTCTGTTCCAAATATTCAGTATTTCTCGCTTCTAGCAAAATCCCCCAGCAGCTAAAATGGTATCACGTCTTAATTGTCTACAGTTGCCAAGTCACCTCAAATGTCTTAGCCCTTGACTGTACATACTCTTTCTAATTAGCAAATGTACTTCGAGTATGTTTGGTATTTATAATAAAAACTAATTATTTTAATTTTGTCTCCGATTTCTTATTTGTCAGGATGGTAAAGGGGCATCCATTGTGTTTCATAAAAAAAATATTTGGCTTTAATACGCTCCAACTCACCATATGTGCTGTTTACAATACAAACAAATTCACTTAGCTTTATTCATCCCCAATCGCCAAATATATCATAACTACAAGTTTCCAATTAAAATCGAATAACAACATGTTGCATGTGCAGAAACCGAAACTGCACGTTCCATTTACATGCACAGTAGTTATATTACCTATTCAACATTATCAACCCAAATTTGTTATTTTGTCTGTTTTGAATAGATTCTAAAATTCATTTTTCGTTTGATTCATTGGCGCGCGCCACACGCGGTGCACTGTCCGGTTTTCGATCAGAAATCACTACTGTTAGCTTCATATCGTATATATACTACTATCATCAAATTGGTAGTTTTCGGTAACAGTTGGTACTTCTCGATAAAAGTAACACCAGTTATAACGTGACGGGGGGGGGGGGGGGGGGGGGGGGGGGGGGGGTTAATGGTTAACTTTTGTAAGCGGGGGGAGCAAGGTGCAATATTTGGGCTTAAGATACCCTTTTAGCAATGGATATTACTACATTTTGCCAAACCAAACATTTTGAAACCAGGTCATATTTGGGTGTTTGACAATGCCGTTTTAGTCCTTTATGCCGAAAACATGACACTTTCGCCTTCTTAAGAACCGCTACATCCCCAAAAAATATACATGTTTGGAGAGGTATCTTGCAAAATCATAGTTTCTCTCTCTCTCTCAATGTAGCGCTACGTAGCAAAGTGAGCGAACTTTGAGGTTTTGCACCGTATCGTTCAGGAGAGAATGAGCGCTACTTAAGCGCTACTTGAGCGCTACATTGAGCAATCAATGTTATGGAACGGAACCCAGAATTTTGTATTTGTAGCATAGCAAGTGGATATTTACAACCAGGTCATTCTCTTCCCACGGAGGTTACACCCTTCAGATTTCCGACCCTCACTTCTGTTCTTCATCGCCTGAATGTGCAGAAATGGAGTATCCTGATTAGTTGCAATTGAATCTAGTTATACAATCAGCGACGACGTTGTAAAAGTATGATAACGTTTTCTCGTTTACTGTGTTTTCCTCGAAGTACGCTTTTTGATTTTGTGAAAACAATAATCATACATTTGCTAATAAATAGAGAAGACCAAATGAGAGGAAAAAAACCCAGATCATTTACATCAGACATATTCGATGGACATATACTAATTAGCAAGACCCTTAAGAGTCAAATGCTTAGATCTTTGAAGTCACCCGGTCGACATGGCGGCTGAAAGATGAGTTTTCATTGGTTGAGAAGCAGGGATACCGTATGAGATATGACTTTGCTTGAGCATTGAAATATATGCGATGTAGAACAGGGGTTAGGAGCGGAAATATGAATTAAGGGAGTAGCCTCCGTGAAAAGAGAATAAACAGAGAATAGTTTTAAAGAAATTCAGATGAGCGATCCATAAACGGTAAACACACACAGGTGAGATGATAAAGGCGACAATGCGTTGTGCATTTACCAATTGCATCGCAGATAACATCGTCTTTCGAAGAATATCTTTCATATAACCTCAAAGACAAATATTTTGCCGTTTACTGTTTAATCTTTTAAATTTCTTTTCAGGATTATGTGAAAAGCTGAATAAAACTAGCTTGCCACTACATACTACTCGGTTATCTCACATCGCGGCCAGTGCTCGTTACAGCAAGATTGTCTACGGAGTAGGACCTCGTGTTGATGTGTTTAACATTCTGACATTTGACATGACAAGCAATATCTCCTACTGTAACCACCGTTTCCACAGTCCGCAAGTGGACACGTTTCGATTACGCAGAGTCACATGTGGTCTGACCACAGGACCTTGTGAAAACAGCGCTGGATCGTGCATCTATCTGTGCTACCGTTATACAGTCAACAGGAGAGGGCATTGTTCAATCTCTCAGTTCCAAGAGCCTGATTTTGGAAATACAAACTTCAGAATCAATCAAAAATTTATCAGACTCCCGAGGACAACGTAAGTCTATTCCTGGAAACTAGGCCCACAGGCCCTTGGTCTCAAACTTTTTTTTCTTTTTTTTTCTTTTAAAAAAGGGTGAAAAGCAATGATCCAAGGGCCTGTGACTAGGCCACCTCATTCTAAAAAAAATGTTATGGAGACATGGTATCACTTGTCCACGAAACGATTAGTTTACTTCTCAGCTGTGTATACACTGTCGGCCAAAAGAAACGCCTACTGTATTTTCCTTAATATGAAAGATGAAATAATTTCTGAAATATAATTAAAAGGGTATCCATGTTATTACGATGAAACAATAATTAATATGAAAGTCCATTGACATCGTGGGAAAACTGTGATTCGAGTCAATAACATTCATGAAAACCACGCCCAATGAAGACCACTATTTCCGGTTGATTCACTTGCGCACCGTAACCACCTACATCTGCAGCGTCATAACCACTTTAATGCAAATGCGTGCCTGTATTGTTGCTTTTGGTTGTATGAAAAAAAATTCTAATCAAGCACTCATCGAAAACCAAACAATTTATGTTGTCCCATTTCAACAATCGCCATTCCTTTGTGACATGACAACTTCTGAAACTTAAATATATCATGCAGAAATTGTGTAACTTCATAATGCTATAATATTGCTAAACTGTTCATTATGGTTTTACGAAATCTGATAACATATCTGGTTTCTTTTGGCCGACAGTGTACATGCTTTGGATACTAGGAATCTGCTTGTAATGTAGGCACTGTGATACCTAATATCGTGGGAAAGAGGGACCATATAGATCTATACATCAGGGTAATGATATATTAATAGCGCCTTGGATATGCGTTCAGTGTAGGCAAGTGCGTCATAACGGTGTGTATTATTATCATTATCAAATAGAGAAGAACGATTTACAGGAAGTGATCTTCGAACCAATCAACGTCGCCTCATATTAACGAGAGTTTCCATTGGTCTGTTTTTACCAATGGTATAAGCCACTTCCGCGTTAAAAGAGTGATGGCCTGTTTCCCAGGTGACTCTGACTAATTACATGTTTTCTTGACGTCTTTGCATTGCAATCATGCAAATAACACTAGAACAACCCTCCAATGCATGGTTTCAGATTTGTGTATGGAGTTGTATTAACTAGAAGGCAATCATATTGATGTTTATATTTTTCACACGATGCCCAAGGGCAAAATATGACTTTGTCATGGTGATGTGACGTCATAAACAATGTTATGACGTCAAGCTTCATTTATGACGTTGCATTCTAAATGTAGTGACGGCAGGAAGCAACCTATACTTGAAAGTAGAATTTACCGTATTCTCCTCAAGTTAGTGACTTTTGAATTAAAAAGAACATTATATTCATGTCTGGGTCATGCTATATTTACGACACTTGTGCCTAAATATCAGTATATTCTCTCGAGACATACTAACATTCAGGCACTCGTTTCGTAAACGTGGTATGACACAGACACTCATATTATATCCTCTATGTATGTTTTACTATATAAATAAGCGTTGCATACACAAATGCAAAATAGTTTAATCCAATGATATACCAATTACTTTTACGAAACTCGTGCAAATTTGTGTATAGCCCTCGCTCTCGCTCGGGCAATACAAAAATCCACACTCGTTTCGTAAAAATCATATGACACACTTCCTCGGGTAATACTCTCTATATATCATATGACGTCCTCCAATAACGACGTGTCAACGTGTCACGGTCTATGATGGTATATCACGGCACCACCATCTCTTGTCAACTTACTTTCCATAATTCGTGCATTTTGAAATTAAATGCAATACATTTTATGCCAAAAATATATTTTGAATTTAAAAAATTCAGATGTTTGACCATGCGTAAAATAAAAATATCATACCATGATGAATGATATTTCAATACAAAATATAAGCTTATCATAAAACATTCAAAACCGACTTTGTCTGTTGGCAGTATTTTGTTTTTGACCGTTGAAAATTGGCTTCTTTAGGACACTAGTTTATATTTCTAAATTCCAAAATCTATCTCAAATTCGTTTTTCTTGTATGAATGTATTCCACCATTTGTACGTGTTATAATACCCTTCAAGGAATTACTTGTCAAGTTCTCCATTTATATTTCAGAAGGAAATTTATATCAATTTCTATCGACAAAGACGGTCTACTGCTCATGCTGACAACCTCTCCTCGTGGTATTATGTTGACCGTAAACACTATCAAACGGAGGACAGGACTACACACCAAAGTCATAAAAGCAAAAATATTAAATAAAGAAGCAAGAACGGCGGATGCCACTAAAGACTACATACTCGTCATGATTGATGCTGGGAATCACGTTGATATTTACACAAGGCCGAATGCAACATCTCATTTAGTTTATCAGAACCAAACTGCGAAGAAGCCTTTTCAACGTGTTTGTTGGTTAGGCCGGGAGTTGGCTATGATCGCGGATAAATTTCCCTTTGAAAAAGAAATTCGTAAATTAAAGGCACTATAACATGTTTTTGAAATACTCAAAAAAAGAAACGCATATTTGATAAGTAACATACATTTATAGACGAAAGTTTGAGGTATACAGGACATTTATAAAGAAAACATGATTGACCATGTATTTCCAAATGGTATAGCTGTGTTAGAACATTACAAATCTACAAAGACAAGAGGTCTGTGGATCTAGCTTTTTCTTAATGTTTGTGTGGATATGATTTTGTACACTAAACCCACAATTTGGTAATTGGTCACCATGATTCTCCTGCAGAATTGTCCAAAATGTAACAGTTTTGTCTCTGAGGTAATGGTTCTGTATGACAACCCCTATCACAATAGCCCACTCAGTCCTTGTAGCTTCAGAGTCAACACACACCTGTTCCTGTAATTCCTGTAAGTCTTTTTTCTTCCCAAAATGTTCAAGAATGGTGTTTAATTCTTGAATACCAAATGACTGTAGGTCTTCTTTCGGAAGAAAGGTAATGGGTAAACTGCACTGATGGAGTTGTAAAAGGATATCCATCGAATTTCATGCACCTTCTTTATTGTCACCAAAGGAGAATCCAAAATTGCCTGTATGCTTTTCTGCTCTTCAGTCCTAGCTGTAGACTTGATGGAGAAATAATACAAATCTGTAAGGGTTTTCTGGAAAGTTTTCTTCATGTTCTTCACATCATCTGCAGCTTTAGAAGTGCAGAGATTTAGTCTGTGGGCCATGCAATGCCGGATATGCACAGAGGGTTGACTTGCCTTATTCGTTCAGCCACACCAGCATTTCTCCCTGTCATTATTGAACTCCATCAGAGTCAAATTATATCACTTTTGAAAATGATACTCCTCTCGTCTGGAGAAAAGTTGTCAATTCATTAAAACGGACTTCAGCTGCCAAACTGATGTCACTCAATTTCAAATTTCCTAGAAAGAAAGTTTTTGTATTGAGTTCTTTTCATGGTCTTGCAATATACAACCAATTTTTTTCATGACACAAATGTCTATACTTTCATCAATAAATATTGTTACAAAATCACTTGCAGCAATTGTTTTATCAATTTGTTTTGAAATCACATCATCAAATGTAAAAAAAAAGTCCATTGCAGTTGCCATCGATGAGTGTGTGGCATTTCCACCTACTTTCAAATCGTAAAGATCAACTCCATTTTCTTCTTGCATTGCGAGCATACTTGGGTAAATGCAAAGTGTTACGTTTCACAATGTAAAACATCGTCCAAATTGCACAAATAAGTGCGGTCACTCTTTCTACCAATTTACTGACAACATTGTTCACCGTTTGTTCAAAATTAACACGTAGAACAGAATCTTTCACTGATCGACCACATAACATCTCTATCGTTTTGTTTTAGCCATACGTGTTCATCCATGAAGATTGGAATTAGGGTTCAAATTTTTATTTTTTTTAATTTACACTGTCACTGTCAGTACCATGCTCGCTAGCATCGGTGTATGGAAGGGGATTTGTGCCGAAAATGAAGACATGTTGACTTGTAACTTGTAAAGTGTAACATGTCGTCCTCAACCATACAAGTCTCGAAAAGACAAGTCCAATCATGCAAAACTAACATTTTAATCCTGTCAATCTTAACTTTCTATTCTCAACTTTACAAAGTTGAAATGTAATTCTAGAAATCGTCAAAGTCGAAAAGTCAACTTGTCATTTTTAATTATTAAATCTAAATAATATACACGTTGTGTAATGTTACAACTTACGTTTGACAAGTGAACAATGGAAAATGAGGAGTTGCAAAGTCAGCTTTGTAAAACCGACTTCAGCATTTCGAAACTGACACGACTTGCAAAGTTAACATTTCGAGACTGACACGACTTGCATAGTTACGATTGCAAAGTTTCAAATCACATCTCTGCACGATTTCGCATTGACCATATTTGGAATATTACGGAAATTAGCGGAAAGGAACGAATCATCCCGATCCGATAAACACAATATTCAACAATGACTTCTCCCTTGGCAAGCATCTCCCAGCAACTACTAACACATATTTGAAAGTTGCATACTAGTTTTACCATTATTAGCTAGCATACTGTTGACTAAAACATTATAGGAGACCGTCGCATTTTTCTGTGGAGGAACTAACTGCCCGCCCGAACGCTCGAGACGCGGATATTTCTATTGCGGGCACATATTTAATGTGTAATCATGACCTCCAATTTTTTTCCCCAAACATTTTGGAAAAGGGGGGGGGAGTCCAGACAGATACGCCAGATACGTCATATTGATTAAAGTAATCCAAATATACGATATCGGAGTTTCAGCAAATGTGCTTGTTATATGAGGAAGGCCAATCTACATTTTCACGTGGAGGAAGGTACTGGTCAAACACAAAAAGCAAAAAGGAAAATAAAACATTTGTTTCTCTACATTCTTTCCAGGGTGACCATATAAATAAGTATACAGTTCAAAATGCAAGCAGAATCAAAATAAATAATTGAACACATTTAGAGAAAAGTTGTGTCTGTTGTGTTGTGTTGTCTATTCATTTGTTCTAAATAACATAGAAATAGCTAGACCACACTTTTAAGAAATATGCTTCCTAGTCAAGATTAATATATATGTATTTTGTGATATTATAGTATTGTATGTATGTATGATTTGTTTGGTTTTTTTTAGCATACAATATAGGTAAATCGTTTCTTGCTACATGCAGTTTTATATGTATAAGCTAAAACACTCCCAATCCAGATCAGTGTATTTAGAATCAGTGACGTATTCCCATTTATGATAGTAAGTTAGTTTATCAAAATGTGTGAGTCAAGTAATAAATCTTAAAAATGTTTGTGACCCAGAAGGGTGTTGAATTTATTTTTATTTTGCATTTGATTGTAAAAGGGTATACAGTATTGCACAGTTTACACTCGGGTATAATGATACCTATACATGTACAAAGAGTTGGCATAATATAAAACTACATGTTAAATGCCTTCATAAGTAAGACACTCTGTATCAATTGGGTATAAAGAAAACATTGCGTCTTTTGTATAAAAAAAATAACACTAAAAAACAGTTGGTCGGGACATTTTTTCACATTCGATTTTTGTTAGATAATTTATCGACATTTTAAAAATAAATACATGATGGTAAATATTTGTAACTTTTCAAAATAAACCTTACGTAATTTCAAGTGGTTTCGAAACATAAATTACTGTCAGTGTCACGGACTGCTTTGATTTGGGTCCACAAAATTATTGTCATTTTCCTGTCTCAGCTTTTTGATCGACGCAACACTGGTCACAGTTCGGTATTTGTTTTCCCGGTTTCCATGGAAACGCAACTTGGATTCCTTTCTGGGCAGAACTAAAAATCCGTAAGGTATAGCTCAATGAAACATTATTTTCAAATGTTTTCTTATGTTCATTTCACAGGTATACAGACAAAAGTGAAACAAACATAAAGGATGTGCAGAGCTAAGGAAAACATTTTAAACCTGGAAATATTGTTAAAAAATTCCATTTCTCATGGAAAGAAGGCGTTGTTTTTAATATACGAGCCAATAATGTTTGCAACATTAGATACATGCTTGACAATATTTACAACACTTTCTATGGATATTTCTTGTGTAGATCGCTCTATTTATAAATATATACTGAACATCTAAAATGTCACACTCTTAGTACAGTTTCTGGACTTTTCAAACACACTAATCCTTGAAATATGTGTATAAAGAAGCCCATTCTGCAACTTCTAGTCGGATTGTGTTGTGTTTTTCCTTGACAACACATTAATTGAATTAACATTTCTTTTCTTTCTTTAAATTAATAATTTGATATACATTTCTACTACAATGAGTTTGTTACATTAATGACTAACAAACAAAAGTGTTAATAGACACGGCAAAGACGTATGTTTAGGGAAGAAAAATTGTTGTAAAACATAAATTATCGGAACTATTATCTAAATAAAAAATATCATCGTTTCATATATATCTGAATTAATAAAACACATATTTGATTTATTGAAAACAATACGCATGTCAATGTATTCATGAATTGCCATTTTAGTGAAATCGTACGTTTTTAAAATTATTTTTATATCCTGTATATGTTACAGTCGATTAAATTTTTAAATTCAACAGTGCAATTATATTTTTGAAATTACCAGTGATACAATTCTATTTTCAGTTTGCATTCTATATTCATAATTATTTTCATATTTTGGCATGTAGAAGTTGAATGTTTATTGTTTAAAGTGTGAAACAACAGATCTAGGCTTATGATTTACATTTCATACTTGAATTCAGTAATTATAGAATTACTGGAATATTAATCATGGACAAATATATTTCTGTCCCATAACAATACACTTTTCACTGCTTTAATTACTAAAAAATATAGTTTGCTTGATAAGTAAATGAAAATAGATAAATTAACATATTCAAAACCAAGAAATAATTTAAACCATAGTTGAGAAAGTTTGTAAAATAATTAAAAGAGATAGATTCAACTCAGCTAAAGAACATTTCCCCTTGATTATTTGTCTGTAAGAATAAGTTTTCAGTTATAATCAAAGTGCAATGCATTTTTAAATTTGTTTAAAAAAGTATATGAAGTTCCCTGATTTAGATCATTGCTTTGTGGTACATTTAAAGTATTTTAAAATTAATAATAAAGTTATCAACACTGGCTTATGTATTTCTTTCAATTTCTTCCCCACTAACGTTTATATACTTTCAATATCAGGATTTTCTTCATCAAAATTTGGATATTCATTTCTGAATGCAAAAGACATTACTGAATACACGTAAAATTGGAGTATAAAAAAGTGAATGTTGACATGATTGAACTGAGAGAAGATAATGGGAAAATGAACGCACAGTTAGCTTAGTGATAGATTAATATCTTGAATATACAAGGTAAATGTACTAACTCTGTGGCAAAAAGGGAAGGGGGGATGCGCACCTCTGCACCCTCCCCTTAGGTCCGCCCCTGCACTATCAAACGGAATGTAAGTGACAGCAGCGCTCCGTGAACTAACAACGTGCGTTTGTTTGTAGGACATAACAAGAGTTACGTCCCTTGATTTTCAGGGGGCGTGGTCAATTCGTCCAGCGTTGGGCTCAAAATAGACTAAGGGATTCCCCATCTGGGACAGCGGCAAGGGAGGTCTCGTTTTTTCGCAAATGCCTCTCGTCCTCGGAAAACATCGGCAATGTTCGGGAAACTTCCAAATATGGTCAATGCGAATTCATGTAGAGATGTAATTTGAAACATTGCATTCGCAACTATGCAAGTCATGTCAGTCTCGAAATGCAAAAGTCCTTTTTACAAAGCTGACTTTGCAACTCCTCATTTTCCATTGTTCATTTGTCAAACGTAACTTGTAACATTACTAAATGTGCATATTATTTAGATTTAATAATTAAAAATGACAAGTTGACTTTTCGACTTTGACGATTTCTAGAATTACATTTCATCTTTGTAAAGTTGAGAATGCGAAGTTACGATTGACAGAATTAAAATGTTAGTTTTGCATGATTGGACTTGTCTTTTCATAACTTGTATGGTTGAGAACGACATGTTACACTTTACAAGTTACAAGTCAACATGTCTCCATTTTCGGCACAAATCCCCTTCCATACGCGCACAGGTCCGCACGTACCACACGAGCTGAAAGTGACACGTCTCCAGTCAACACAGCCAAATAAGTTGACCTAGATAACCCGCTGCAGTGAAGGCCACACACTGCAGAAGGAAACCAAAAACTCTCTAAACCCAAAGGGTAGAAAGAGCCTAACAAGAAGTAACAAACTCAAAAAAGAGACTAATTAGATCCCAGTCGAGGGTAATTTAATGAATATCCACAAAGTTAACAAACGCTGAGAGCAGCATGAAACGCACCCATGTTGGCTCGCGATTGAGGAAGGAATGACGTCACTGGGTAAGCCACCTAGCGGGGAGCGAGTGTGGGGGAGGTAACTCTTTATTCTTCAGTGTTATATCTGGTCGAGTGATTAATTGAGAGGAACTCAATTGGCTGCGGTGAGTTATCAACTACAGTATGTAAATAATATGTTTTAGTTAGCGGGAAGACAATTTGTCTCTTTGGAGTAAATTCTGCTGTAACTTTCCGTAGTGCTCTTTTCTTATTTGCCACGGTTTAGTTTGATGTTTGTGTTTTCTTCCTTTCAACGAAACTGAGCGTGAGAAAACTCTAGCTCGTGAATTGTTTTAGATTGAATAAATGTAAAACCATTGCATTTCGCTTGTTAAATGCCCAGCCACTCACTCGGTTCATAAATATGGTATTAAATGTCTTGTAATATCATGTTATGAACGTTCTTAAATGTTCATGTGAAACCTATTGAGGCAACCAATGACAAATTACACAAGAAATTTGTTGTGTATATCACATTGTTTATTTACACCACTCACGAAATAAAAAATAATATTACCCTCTCTCTCAGGAAATTTAGTCACTCTTGTTGTGAAACTTATATGAAATCTGTCAATTATTAACTTGTAATCAATTTCCAATTACACATTAGACAAACGGATGTTCAAACCTAAATAAAATATACATTCCAATGTGTGTGTTATTTAATTACAAAGTACTGTATATAAAAGTGGGTGACTGATTGTTCTTGGATAAAAGTTCAGATATTAGCGGGGATGTTAATAAAATAGTAAGTGATAAAGATACTTCACACTGTTGCGCCGAGATCGTATCTCCGCTACTCGCTATCAATATGCATTATGAGAACAGCAGCCGGAATTCAAACCCACGATCTTCAAAGATAACATCATCAGAAATACACATAATATGCTGATGAATGTCTCATTGTTGTGTACATCTACAGGAAAATTACGAAACGTTTTGTCTCATAGTAAAACCCCATTGGAAACAACTCCCCCACAAAGCATAACTCGCTTCAGTCTCTATCACTGGCTAATTTAAGCCTTGTTGTATTACGTCAACTTTTCTTTGTCAGAGAGCTCAGTATGACTTAGTCTCATATTGAGCACATAATAACATCTGGCAGCACCTTCTGGCGTTTTCAAGGACATATTGGCATACTGTCAATACGTCTGATGACATTAGCATCAACTATATCATTTCCAACTTCCCAATGCAAGGCATAACTCTTGCCAGTCTCCATTACTGGCTGATTTAGGCCTTGCAGTATTTCCTTAAGAAATCTGTGTTTAGAAATCCAGGCCCGCTATGCATTTCTAGTGCAGCGATTCACTATCTTGACACAACAAAGCGAGGGAAATACCGCAAGGATTAAATCAGCCAGTAATGCAGACTGGCAAGAATTATGCCTTGCGTTTGGAAGTTGTATCGTTTCATGCACTTAGGAGAGCGTTTGCTAATTCAAGCAGGGTAGAAGCTGGGTTATCATGATCCGTATATCGCATGGCACTGTCGATAGGTTCCTAAGTATGTTCAATGGAATTCATATTGGACTGTAAGGTAGCAACGGTAATCAAGCAACTCTCCCGGCCCATTTTTCCCATGGAGTCAGTAATAGTAGTAGTAGTAGTAGTAGTAGCAGTAGTAGTAGTAGTAGTAGTAGTAGCAATAGTAGTAGTAGTTGTAGTAGCAGTAGCAGTTGTAGTAGTAGGAGTAGTAGTAGTAGAAGTAGTAGTAGTAGTAGTGCTTTGAGTAGTAGTAGTAGTAGTAGTAGCAGTAGTAGTAGTAGTAGTAGTAGTAGTAGTAGCAGCAGTAGTAGTAGTAGCAATAGTAGTAGTAGTAGTAGTAGCAGTAGCAGTTGTAGTAGTAGTAGTATAAGTAGTAGTAGTAGTAGTGCTTTGAGTAGTAGTAGTAGTAGTAGTAGCAGTAGTAGTAGTAGTAGTAGTAGTAGTAGTAGTAGTAGTAGTAGTAGCAGTAGTAGTAGTTGTAGTAGCAGTAGTAGCAGTAGTTGTAGCAGCAGTAGTAGCAGTAGTAGTAGTAGTTGAGTAGTAGTAGTAGTAGTTGTAGTAGCAGCAGTAGTAGGAGTAGTACTTTGAGTAGTAGTAGTAGTAGTAGTAGCAGTAGTAGTAGTTGTAGTAGCAGTAGTAGCAGTAGTAGTAGTAGTAGTAGTTGTAGCAGCAGTAGTAGCAGTACTTTGAGTAGAAGTAGTAGTAGTAGTAGCAGTAGCTGTTGATATAGCATTAGTTGTAGCAGAAGTAGTAGTAGTAGTAGTAGTAGTAGTAGTAGTAGTAGTAGTAGTAGTAGTAGTAGTAGTAGTAGTAGTAGTAGTAGTAGTAGTAGTAGTAGTTGGTTTTTAGTTAACTAATATGTTTCAATTGAACTTTGGTAGCAGAAATCGACAAATCGTTTGACTTAAGTTTCCACAACATTATAAAGCAAACGTAGCTTAAACTCAAGAGTTTACTAGCCCGCTCTATCATTCATGTTTGATGTGTCCGTAGATATACAGTTGTATCAAATCTATCTCATGTATCTTATCTTCCAGGATTAAGTTTATAATGTCACCCACTAAGTGCTCTTAAAGTAGAGTGTAACTTTCTATTTGAACGGTTTTACAGATAGGGACATTTTTGTTTAATGACTATACTGTTGCAATCTTTAGAATCCCCAAACCTTTGCTTCTGTGTTAAAGGTTGGATCTATATCAGATAAACGTCGCGACAGATCCACAGTAAAGCGATTTGTTTACAATCAAACAAGAGAATATATGTTTGTATATTAATTGATGTTGCAAAATACCAGGTGAGTAAATAAATTAGATTGATTATTGATATCGATGCATGTATATGTTTACAGCATTTAACAAACTGATCAAACAGTTAATCGATACAGGACGATATTGCCATCTTAGACTTAATTCCTTTGAGGCATATTTACTGTAGTATGTAATAAAACAGGCCAAAAAGTTCCTATGACTCAGCTAGTTAAGAAGGAACCAGATAATGTTTAGCTTAGCTTCGTTGGCTGGTGAAATCTCAATAGCTAACGCCCCAAGAGTTAGACACCTAATTACATGGGTGAGTGAACAAAAAGCACAAGGCTGTTGCCCATTAGGAAAATGAAATAGTCCTTAAAGTCTCTTAAATGTCGAAGATTAGGTTCGATTTTTAGCAGTTTTAATCACATCAAATCACATCACATCACGTCACATCACATCACAAGCATGCATGCATGCATGCATGCATACATACATACATACATACATACACACATACACACATAAATACATACATACATACATAAAATACATACATACATAAAATACATACATACATATTTCAGTTTTCAAAATATTATATTGTATTGATTGTATGATTACCCCAATTTTTTTGCATGGATGTGAATTCTGGGAGATTGTAAAATACTTCCTGTTTTGAAAGTTCATTTCTCACCCCTGTCTACTTTAAAAAATGATATTTGAGTTTAAAAATAAAACAGTCACCAATTAAGTCATTCAAACTACTGCCGAAAGGTGTTATTGTATCGTGCCATAATCAAATACATCTCATTTCTTTAGAATATTGAATTAATCGAAAACAAGTGAGTGTTATACTTTCTTTTGCCCGTCAGTTTATTTGTTCTAAAAAGCAAATTCAAATATATTTTGTCAGCAAAAGCGGAAGTCAATCAATGAACCAAATCAACTATGAATATTATCTTTAAAAATCCATATCTCTATTTTGAACAATACTTAAATGTTCTGCACTTCAATCACTTATTGAAATTCTGAGCCTCTAATCACTTTCTTCCACTCGAGACTGGTATAAGGCGAAGTATCCCATTAATGATAGAAAATGCACTCTTTGTTAGATGTGAGAGATTTAGATGTGTCTTGGAGACGAATTTCATTATTAATTGTACATCCAATATTAGGCTAAGAAAGAGCACAATATATTTGCCAATATGATTGTAATAATCCAAATGTGGTAAAAATGAATGTTTATTTAATACTAAAAAGTTACCATATCACAAAAGATGAGCAATTGATCTACCCCTGTTCCTCTATCTGACAATTGTCTGTTAGTGGATCATCTGCTTATTGGGATATCACTCATTGGCTTCCGCAGACATTATGTAACTTTGTTTCAATATTCATCACTTTTGAATTTGCATATTAGTTTGACTCAAATTTGCCATTTATTATTAAATATACAATATATTGTTACGTTAAAGGTAAAAAAAAACATCTCATTATTGGACCCAGTAAACGAAAATGTGCGACAAAGTTGTCGAACTCTTCACTGCAAGAGGTAGATTTGAAGGTCTCATGCGATTTTGGGAGTTCAGACAGCAAGATGGTTGACCATTCCCTCATGTTTCCATTGGTTTTAAAGGGGCAGTAGCACGTTTTTCGCTTAAATAAGTTGATGAAATGTATTTGAAAAATAATGTCACCAATAGTAAAACACCCTTCTCTCTTCGGAAAATCAAGTTAAAAAATTAGTGTACATGGTTCCGTGAAGCCATGGGAATTGTTTTTGTCATTCGAAATAATAAATTTTGTTCACAATAAAATAGTCGCCATGCAAGTTTTGCTTTGTACGCAACACCGTTATTACCACTACGGATACCTGGTTTGTTTAATAAGATGTGTTAACCTCTAAAGTAAATATAGATAACATAAACTATCATTATAAATGGGAAATTTGAAAAAATAAAATTTGCAAAAAACGTGCTACTGCCCCTTTAAAACTCTACTACATATTTATATATAGCTACATCAGTCGAATCACTTAAACTCCTTTAAATGGCCATGCTAGTGTGGATAAATGGTTGCTCGAAGAGAAATGGACTCACATGGCTCAACTGAACCATGTACATTCGTTTTAGAACTCATTGTATTGTTAGCCATTGGCTACACTTATTTTCTTTTCTTGAGAGCACTTTATTTCAGTAAGAACGGGTGCTACAGTGCTTTTAGAATATTTTGGGGTTTTTTTGTTGATGAGTTCATTTACCCGTGAGTATATTTGTTTCAATTTGTATATTTTACTGCACGATCAAATTCTTCCATTCGTAGATAATGGAGAATCTTTGCTGTTGGATCTTTGCATGTGAGTATAAGTCGTTGCATAATGCCTGGAATAACAAAACTTGAACAGAGGAAGACTATCCTTTACAAGAAACATGATCATATTTTGCCACTCATAATGAACTCTTTGAAAGTGTTCACTAAAATCCCACTGACATTCATCTCGCCAGAGAATCACTTGCAATTGAATTTTGTTTCAACAATTTTTTTTAAAAATTCTTTATTAACTTCATTTGGATACAATCAAGATACAAGTGCATTCACTGGAAGGACTGGACACATAGTATTAAAAACAGCAAAAATACACATTTAGTTACATTGAACTGGGAATACTAGTACAATAAGGTGTATACATTGTATAGCAGTCAAAGTTGACCCATACCTGTTATCACATTCCATTTTCTATTAAAAGACTCCATGTTGATATGTTTCGCACAGTTGTATCTTTCAATGTTATATACATCTTTCAATACTGATTTAAAATTAGTAAGACTTGGATTCAGACCTTTTAGGTTCATTACAGATATATATCGTTTGGCTAGTAAAATAATGTGATTGGATTAGTGGTTACTGCTGCAACAAAATATAATATCTATAGTGGAGATTTCATATCTCACATTAAATAATCCATTAACAAAGTAGTTAAATTCGTTCCAAAACACTTTAACAGTTGGATATTCTGTATATACATGATATATATTCTATCTCAATGAAACACATGATCGACATAAATCGTTATCAACCAATTTCATTTTGAGCAACTCTCGTTTTGTGTATATTGTTTTATGTATGAATTTATATTGAAACTCAAGGAGTTTCGTATCTCTATTTGATTGTCTATACTGTATGACTATTGTCTTCCAATTTAGATGCTCATTCAACTCGCTGTCCCACTTGTCACATACTTTGGGAAAAGATTGTTCAGACATGAAATTATCATAAAATAGCCTTGTACCCTTAGTAGGCTTCTGTAAATCACTCAAAGGGGAACATAACGACAATTTCGCAATATGTGGATGCTTAGTTTTTTTAATAATATCTTTCCATTTTTTAGGAATACTGAGAAGAACACGATTTAGGTCAAGTACTGTGCCCTCAATATAAAATTTTGCTTGAAGTTCCGGAAATGTAAGGAAACCATGTTTATTATAGATATCTTTGATGTGGACTATTCCTTTCTTAAACCAGTTAACTATCAATAAGTGAGGTTGGTTACTGGAATGGTTTCACCAAAGCGGTTGCATTGATGTTTCATTGATATTCTTGTTGCATTCAAATCCCTTACAACACCTACCCATGCATCTAGTGTATCTTTCCAAAACGGGTTTTCTGTTTTGTATTGTTTGGCAATGTTTGATCCTAATAAGTTGAAAACCGGCTAAATTATAGCTGTTTGAATTGTTGGCATATCTTTTAAGACATGACAGTTTTAGTGAATCTATGGAAGTTTTGACATCAACCATTCTCAAACCCCCTTCTTCATAATTTCGCATTAAATTAGTTCGCTTTAGCTTGTCGATCTTATCATTCCAGATAAATCTGAAAAATAGGTTATTCAAACTTGTTATGAATTCTTTCGGAGGATTTGGAAGAGATCATTGTGGATTGAGCTAAACTTTTAATAACGGTTATTTTGCAAATAAGGGTTAAGTTTCGTTTTCTCCAATTTCTCCAAAAGAATTCGTTTGATATGTTCGAGTCTCTTCTTGGTATTCATCACCCACAAGTTCTCTAACTGAGCGTTTAGTTTTATTCCCAAAACATCAAAGTTGCCAGTATGCCAGTCCAGCGTAACATCATTGGATAAAGTTACGTTGCTGCCAGCCAATGAACCAATCCATACCGCTTTTGTTTTATCAATATTTATCTTTAGACCAGACATATCGTAGAATGTGTTAATTGTCTTTATTGCTTCATTAAGAGAGGCTTCCGAGCCGTCTAAGAATAATTCGGTGTCGTCGGCATATTGACCAATGATATGCTCGATATCGTTGAAAACAATTTCCTTTATTTTTCATGTTCTCTTATCATTATCCCTAGTATTTCGGCAACAAATAGGAATAGATATGGAGAGATTGGGTCACCCTGTCTACAACCCCTCTCATTTGTTAAAAACGAAGATAGATGTCCATTCTGAACAATACATGATTATGCATTCGAAATCAGTATATTAACCCATTTCTGAATGTTACAAACGAATCCAAACTTATCCAAGACCATCATAATAAATTTCTTAGAGACCGTGTCGAAGGCTTTTCTAAAATCGATCAAGATTAACAGACCTTTTTTATTTTATTTTTTGTCTCAAACAATATGTCGTAAAGAAGTCGGATGTTTTCTGAGATGCACCTACCAGGGATGAATCCTGTTTGGTTTTCGTTGATAAGAAGATTTAGTGAGTTTTTTTAGTCTGTTCGTTATACATGAACTTATGATCTTGTATAGCGCGCGTTAAAAAAAAGGGAGATAGGACGCCAATTTTTCAGAAATCTTCTGTCTTTGCCTGGTTTAGGAATGCAAATGATCACGCCTCTATTCATCGTCATTGTCATGGAATCTCGGCGAAAAGTGTCCTTAACATACCTTAGAATCCATATTTTAAGATTTTTCCATTAGAATTTATAGAAATTCGATGGGTAAACCATCCTGGGCTTTTGTTGTTTTTCATTGATTTAATAGTATGCGCGAGTTCATCAAGGCTAAAATCCCGCTCAAGTTCATCTGATTGGTCTTTATTCAAAGATGGTGTCACTATCTTTCTAAGTATAGCTCTGCTCTCGTCGTCACTTTGCAGAGGTGTTCGTAAAATCGTATTTGTTCATTAATTATTGCTTTTCCATCTACTATTTCTTGGCCATTATATGATAGAGTTAATAAGTTAATATGGTTGGTAATCTATTTTCTAAATGGGGGAAATAATTTGTAGGTTTCTAACATTCTTCATACCATTATATCTTGTTACGAATTTGTATTCCTCTCATTTCTTCTTCTTTTATTTTCTCAAGTTCTATTTTACTTTTTGACGAATTTGCAAGAAGTGTTTCAACAAATTGATGAAGAATATTTTGCATTTCAGCATTCCTGCTGAACAACAAGTTGCTCCTTATATTAACAAAGAAAAACACCATGACGTCATCAAATTCAACAACAGTATCAAGCCCTGATAAGGTCAAGGAGTCAATTATAAAAAACATAATAAGAAACACTAATCATTTTGATCTTGATTGTTTACGAGATATTCAAGGTGACCCTTCTTTGGTAGTCCATGGCCGCCTTGGTTGTTCAGGAAAAATGATGGAGTTTAGAATCAAAGTGTTCGGAAACAGAAAAAGAATTATATGGATTTTTAAGGTAAGAAATACTAATAATGACAATTATAATACTACTACTACTAATAATAATAATAATAATATTATTATTATTATTAATAATGGGCATTTATTCTATTATTATTATTGTTGTCGTTGTTGTTACTGTTGTTGTTGTTTTATTATTATCATTACCCGAAGTCTAGATATTTTTACCAATGATAAAATAACCGAACATCCACAAACGTTTAAGGGTATTCCATTTCCAAGATATTAATCCTTGCAGATCTTCACTGTGTTGTATAAACAGTTTCAGACCAGATCTCCGCTCTCAACAACATTTAACAAGCCAACATCTTTCAGACAATATCTTTTCATTTCAGACAAAAAGGATGACATGTTTGAAGCCGTCCTGTTCCGTGTTTCCTGAGACATCAACCATGACCCTAAATATGAATGTTTCTACTAAAGTTGATATCAATGCTGATACAAATGACAAACCAATTTCTGATACTGGTGACAGTATGGATGCTAATAGTAGTGACAAAACAGATGCTGATACTGGTGACAATATGACTACTGATACTGGTGACAAAACGGATGTTGATACTGGTGACAATATGACTACTGATACTGGTGACAAAACGGATGTTGATACTGGTGACAAAACGGATGTTGATACTGGTGACAATACCGATGTTGATACTGGTGACAATATGACTACTGACACTGGTGACAAAACGGATGTTGATACTGGTGACAAAACGGATGTTGATACTGGTGACAATATGACTACTGACACTGGTGACAAAACGGATGTTGATACTGGTGACAAAACGGATGTTGATACTGGTGACAATATGACTACTGACACTGGTGACAATACGGATGTTGATACTGGTGACAAAACGGATGTTGATACTGGTGACAAAACGGATGTTGATACTGGTGACAATACCGATGTTGATACTGGTGACAATATGACTACTGACACTGGTGACAATACGGATGTTGATACTGGTGACAAAACGAATGTTGATACTGGTGACAAAACGGATGTTGATACTGGTGACTATATGGAGCAATTGAAGTAGATGCTGATACAAATACATCGAGTGATGCTAACTCTTGGGATGGACATGGTAAGTTACTTCTACATCTTATATCGTTAAAGCTGTCAGTGCTTACAGTTTTTCATTATGACCATCATCTTTTCTATAACGTGTATTATGTGCATAATATTATCACCACACCACATAAATAATATGATTAGTAATTCTCGATGGTGTCATGCGATTGGCATTATGATACAATGCGGCGGGTCATGTGCGATGATAAGGACAATGATTCGATACAATAGACAATGATACAATGCGATAGGGTGATGAAACACTGCTATGGACAATGATACAATTTGATTGGTGATGCTAAGTCTTTGGATGTACACTTTTACAAAGCTATGGGCGATGACACACAAACTGATATAAATTAAGACGTTGATAATTAAGCGATATATGTTCTATAGATTTCCCAATGGCTTTGTTCACTAGCTTATAAACGGTTTGAAAAGTGCAAGTTAAACTAACATAAATACCTGAGCTTGTCGCCAGAATTTATTTAACAATTTTCTCTGTATGATTCCACCCGTTGAAGGAGTGAAAAGTTGTTTATCAACGCAATATAGAAGTTGTTATCTTGAAAATGTTGTTTTTCTATGTATATTCGATTTCTTAATGCCCTGAAAAAGATTGAAAATATGAAAGAGACAATTTAAGGAACCTCAAAGTCAAATATTTTGCCAATTCCTTTTTAATTTTAAAAATTATTTTCAGGATTATGTGAAAAACTGAATAAAACTAGCTCGCCACTACAGACTACTCGGTTATCTCACATCGCGGCCAGTGCTCGTTACAGCAAGATTGTCTACGGAGTAGGACCTCGTGTTGATGTGTTTAACATTCTGACATTTGACATGACCAGCAAGATCTCCTACTGTGAACACCGTTTCCACAGTCCGGAGCAAGTGGACAGGTTTCGATTGCGCAGAGTCACATGTGGTCTGACCACAGGCCCTTGTGAATTTACCAATGGATCGTGCATCTATCTGTGCTACTGTTCTACAGTCAACAGCAAAAGGATATGTCCGATCTCTCAGTTCCAAGAGCCTCATTTTGAAAATGCCCACATTAGAATCAGTCCAAAATTTATCAAACTCCCGAAGACAAGGTAAGTCTCACCAGGCCACCTCATTCCAAGAAGTTTGTTATGGAAACATGACATCACCAAGTTTTGTCCATGATACGATTATTTTCTTGCTTTCTGCTATACATACACGCCCTTAATTCATACTGTGAACTATCCATGACACTCGGATGTAAAGCGTCGGTCCCAACCCAACGTGCGTTTTTTTTGTCCGTACGTTTTTTTAGGAGGCCATGTTTCCGAAAAACGTGGGGAGGAAGTGGGAAACGCAGGGAGGGAGCAAAATCAACGCACATCACTCGCAGGGTGTAAGTTCGTTGCCCGCACAAAATGCCTGGCCGTGATCTGCTACGTGCATCGTACGTTGCGCACGTGGTAAGTGCGTTGTAAGTGCTTACAACGTACTTACACCTTGTATCGTTAGGGTGCCATACTTACATGTGCTGTACGCGCACGATGTCCTTACTTACACGCATGGTAAGAGCAGCTTCAAATGGCAGCGCATAATAACTGCAGAAATCAGCGCGCACAACATACGTTGTAATTGCGGAGCACGTGCTTACTCGGCACTGGCAACGTGAGTGTTGTATGCTTATTTGTCAGTTGAACTGGGGAAGTGCCGAGTAAGCACGGACGACGCACTGGAAACGCACGTGCTAAGTGCGTCGTCCGTTGAGTATGTGTTCATGTGGAAAACTAAAAACACTCACAGAGTCCGTGCGGTGTGCGCACAGTGTCCGTAGAGTGCAAGCACGGAAGACGCACTTGTGAAAAATACGCAGTCGCACGCAGCTCGCACGCAGCGAAAGTTCTACATGCACTAAACGCGCTACGGCGTGTCTGAATGCTCCCAAATCCGTTGGTGTCGGTACTTACAACGTACGGCTACCACTATTTTACCCACGTTTTTGCACGTAGACAACACGCACTTGCAAGTACGGCGGGTTGTGTTAACTGGAGGCCAGTGCAAGATACCAAAACGAAATAGAACATGCTAATTTCTCATGAATTTGGTTCCGATTTTGGTCTTAAAAAATGAGAATCTGAAAGAGGTACAATATAGTAAGAATTCAATGCGATGTCAATGATGTAACACAATAGCTACGAATGCTTTGCGAATGCATATGTCGCGTCGATCATTATAAATTCTGCACAAATAATACACGATGGTAGCATGATTGCAACACGACGTCGTATCGGATTTCGACGAGTATGTGATGAGATAATTAATGCGAACATAATGTGACATCCATATTATATAACACTGTAGTCTTACACTCATACTATGAAAAAAGTATTTATTCTGAAAATATCACCATTTTATTAAATATTGAAAAGGAGACTGTAAGAAATGGTATTTTCATATAAAAAAAGGCTCCTTTTAAGTTATTATATTTTTACAGTCTAAGTGTTAGACTAATAACACTGTTGCTGCGACGGTTAACCTTAGCCAGTTCTTTATTTGAGATGTAGAATTAAACAATTTCTAAAAAATATAATTACCGTATTTCCTCCAATAGACACCGGGTCTCTAATAGACGCTGAGTGATAAGATAAGCAAAGTTGTTTTTTTAAATGCAAAGTTTATAAGTTTGCCTCTAAAAGAATACATTGTTCCCATTCAATAATGAACATTATTAACCAAAACAAATTCATATTCCAGAGGTGTGTTCATGATTGCACTAATGTATTAGTTGGATGATTTATATTGCCAAACAATAATACACGCGGGTGTCGAATAGAAGCCGAGTATCTAATAGGCACTATCTAATAGACGCCGGGGGACGGGATAGCGCAGTGGTTAGCACGTTCGGCTTCGGATCAAGAGGTCCGGGGTTCGAATCCCGCCAGGGGCACGGCAACTTTGTCTGCACTAGAGAACTGTTCTACACGCAGTAAGGTTTGGGTGCAATGCTACACTGAAATTCAGAGTAGTACCACCCATGGTTCGCTAGTTCCAGCCGCTGTTCGCAGGTTTCACCGCAGTGCATAACCACATGGCGTTGCGGGCTTTCTCCCTGCCATGATATTAGCAGCCGCGATATAAGTGAAATACTCTTGAAAGCGGCGTTAAACCCTCTCTCACTCACGCCGGGGCTGAAGGAGGACTGAAAATATAGACACCGGGCCATCTATTGGAGAATCCAAAATATGGAAATCATGGGAAAAGTGTGATTCGAGTCAATAACTTTTATGAAAACCACGAAAATCTTTTCTTCCGGTTAATTAACTTGCAAACAGTTGCCCTCGTCTCGTTCACACAAGCAATATTCTTTTACCAACTTATGAAAGTTCTAAATATTATGCAGAGATGGTGAACCTGATGATTCTATACTATTGCCAACATTTTCTTCAAAGTTTTTTCATCTGATAATATATCTGGTTGTCGTTTCTTTTGCCTGGTAGTGTAGTTCAGCAACAATTAAGAGAGGCTGTGAACACGCTTCAAAACTTTCTAATCTGAGAGTTTGAATGTGCATGTGAGAAGTGTGACCTATTGTGTTAACTTAGGCAAGAGACTTTATGTTAAATGTGTCTCTGTTCACTGTGCAAAAAAATCTGCATTGTAAGGTAAAAATTTCTAGCTCCAGAATCGTTGTCTTCAAGGGAAGCCATGAGAAAGATATATATTTATACACCAGGATAATAATATATGAGTAGCGCCTTATGCATATGCATTCATTGTGGCTTATTGCGAGACCTCTTAAGAACGTTGAATTGCAATCGTGCAAAAAGCACTAGATATACCTCGAGTTACCGTGTGTCAGAATGACATATGGAGTTGCATGTTCGATATATAATTCCAAAATCCTCTCGCATATATAAATAAAATGTTTTTCTGGCACAAATGTATTCCGCCATTTGTTGGTGTTATAAAATCCTTTAAATAAATTAGTTAATTTTAATGAATTTCTTCTTTTATTTTTCAGGAGCAAATTTCTTTCAATTTCTATGGACAAAGACGGTTTACTGTTTATACTTCTGATCTCTCCAAGTGGTACTTACATGACCCGGAACGTCATCAAACGGCGGAAAGGTCCCCGTACTGAAGTCATAAAAACACAAAAAATTAATTCAGAAGCACGTACGTTGGATGTCATGAAAGACTACACACACATGCTGATTGACGCTCGGAATTATGTCACTGTTTACACAAGGCCGAATGCAGCATCTCATTCAGCTAAACCAAAACATATTGTGAAGCAGCCTTTTCAACGTATTTGTTGGTTCGGCCGGGAGTTGGTTATGATTGCGGATAAGGTTCCCTTTGCTCTGAAAATTCGTGACTTAAGACGACATCCTATAAATTGATTTTATTTAATTATGGAAAAAATAATTATAAGGCAAAAGTGAGCACAGCTCACATACCCCCGCCTGTAGTTTGATCGCCTTCATACAATATAAATAAATTGGATAACAATGATCTTTTTTAATGAAAATATTTTTGGAAATTACTTGAACCGTGGAGTTTAAACCATTAAAGGCACAACATTACCATATAGGTAGGCAACATCCATATTTAAGTTTTCAAATAACATAGTTTTTTAGTTATGCTGGAGAAATGACACAAATGACAAAATTTCAAAAATTATTTAGATCTTGGGACTCCTTTTTTAGATATCCCCCGGAAACGAGACAAAGTCCAAAAAAAGGACCGTTTTTGGTCAAAATTTCCAAAATTATTTGGACCTTGGAGTTCTAAAAGACCTCTAAAAGACACAACAGCACCACATAGGTTATTTCCATACCAATTTTTTTGAAGTTTCCAAGTCAGATAGTTTTTGTGATATCCTCCGGAAACGAGACAAAGTCCAAAAATCCGACCTTTTTGGGTCAAAATTTCTAAAATTATTTGGACCTTGGAGTTGAGACCCCTTTAAAGGCACAACAGCACCATATGGGTTACTTCCATACCAAATTTGAAGTTTCAAACTAAAATAGTTTTTTAAATATGCTCCGGAAACGATTTCGGACGGACGGACTTAATTTCTCTCAAACCTGATACAATCTCCCTTCCTCTGGGAGTTGTCTTAACAAAGTCCCTCTTCAAATATCTATATTCAAATGCTTAAATGTCAAACTGTAATGAAAAATAACTTTTTATTCAAATACCAATTTGAAAATGTGTTGCCGTATCGAAAAGGAAAATTTCATAGTCCTGCCCACCAATCCCATCTACCATACCATTACATCAAGGCGGCTGTGCTGAAACATGTGAATTCGTAAGCACCTACGGCCTTAAACCAATGGCGATATTTTACGGCAACTCTTTTATTTTATCCGGTAATTAATTAATGTGATTAATTAGCAAAACGTATTCGATTTATCTTAGCTGCACATGCATGTCAACACCGGGAAACACGTGGATGAAACACCTAGACAAAGCTATTAAACTCTAATTTATCTTTTTCTTTCTGTCGGTTTATAAGTGGAATAAAGCATGACCCGTGTATGCCCTCCTCCCTCGGAAAAAAGTGGACATTTATTTGATTTAAACATATTTTATTCAATGAAGAAATGGTTACCTTCTCCTATGTATTTACAAAATGATAGATTTATAACAACTTAATGTAATAAGTAATATAATACAGAAATGGTAAAAATATATTTTTGAAGAAATGAAGAGCCATGCATCAGTCAAGAGAAACGTTTACTATTGGTAATAAATTGCTGAACTGCTTTAAAAATGTCCTGGTTTTTCGAATATGATAATTTTGTGTTGCCACTTAAAAGAAAATCTAAATCATCTTCATGTACATGTATTTATGTTAAATATGTTCTTTCTGTGTGCATCATATAAACAACATTTAAACATGAAGTGAAACACATTTTCACAAAAATCACCACATGCATATGTTGAATCTTGCTGACTTGATGCCAATATTTGATAAATCATAATTAAGCTCGCTTACATGATATTGTAAACGAGTATGATGAATATTCACTCTGCGGATACCTGTGGCGAAGTAGGATGGTGCCATACTAATTGATTTCCTTAAGTTTTTCCAATGGAACATTATTCTTCAATACTGTGGTTGAAGGCATACAATACTTGCATGGATGTTTAAGTCTATATGATGGAATTACTAAGTTGTAAGAATTTCATAAGTAATTGGCTTTTCCCACATACCTTTAAATAATGCCCGCGGGTCATGTTTAATCCCACACAGGTAAGCGCGGCCGTGTGTTAGATCACGCACGGGCTACCTGTGCTAAACCATTAAGGAATAACAAGGTCTCGCTCGGACCAGCCATAACAAGTATGACGTCACAAGAGATCTAGGGGGTTCTATTTGGGCAAGAATGTAGATAGATTTCTATCTAAATCCTTGATTTGGGGTAATTTTTTAAAACGAAATTCGGGGGAATATTACTGTTTACACATTTATATTATTAATATATGATTAAAACACACTCCAGTTTTAAAATTGTTAATGATTGTACTACTTCGATGATTTTATATTTGACAATTTGATAAGACTAGCGCATATTTGTTATTTTAAAAAATGATAAGTGAAGCCATTCATTAGTACTACGGCTATGGAAAACAGCATAAAAAACGGCATAACAGGACACTCTTGATTAGCATTATTATAAAACAGTTGTTACTTTGTGGATGTTTTATCAATATATGTGATTTGTTATGTGAAAGTTATACAAATACGATTTGTGTTTTTTTCCATGTTATGCAAACAAAACCATAAGGCAGAAGATGCCTATGGGACAGTGAATTTAATGTTTTGACACCAGTAGTGCCTGGTGCTATAACAGACAAAGGTCAAATTTGGGTTGGTAACATTTAATAGGTCTGATGTGTGTGAAATGGGACATGGAATTTCAGCTTCTGCATAATATCGTTTCTCGATTTGTATTGACTACAAGTAATCGTCATATATTGGTGATAAGGGAAGACTATGCAAATCAAATGACATAAATGAACATAAATCAGCACATATGGTATTTTGAGGAATCAAAAATATCTTATTATTCACCGCTTGAAAATATCACGGTTTACTAAATGTACAAATAAATTATATCGCGTGCTTTCGATTGACGTGATGAAATAATAATTAAAACATGACGTCACAATATCAGCGCCGCGGTCGCAATGAAGTTTGTCCCATTTATTGACGAGTTTGTGTAACTTAATCAGCGCGTAATAAATAAAATACCAAACTCGGTCCCATTTAATGACATATTTATGAAACTCGTGAATGGTATCGGTATCTAACTAGCTTTCACTCGTTAAATACCAAACCACTCACTCGTTTCATAAATATGTTATTAAACCGAACGGCGTTTAGTATTCTCTATATAAAAAATACTGATGTGCTTCTAACTACAGATAAATTACTCTGTTATTGTAATGAGGTTTGTTCCTGGATATGTTAACATTCTCTTGCAGTCATCACCGTTCATTGTTCCAGCCTATTGTCGAGTCCCTTTATTATCATCCAATGTTTAGCTCATCAGGCCTGAAAGGTGTCCGGCGTCCGTCCATCCGTCCGTCCGTTCATAAACTTTTTGCTTTTTCGACTTCATCTCCAGAACCAATGACTCCACAGAGCTGAAATTGTATGTGCAGACTCCTTGGCCAATGGGGATTCTAAATTGTAGATTTCGTGACCCCATGACCCCAAATGGGGTCACAGGGGTCACATGCTTAAAAACCTATTTTCATCTTCTTCTCCAGTTCCAAAAGGTCTAGAGAGCTGAAAAGTTGTGTGCAGACTCCTTGGCCAATGGGGATTCTAAATTGTAGATTTCGTGACCCCAAATGGGGTCACAGGGGTCACATGCTTAAAAACCAATATTCATCTTCTTCACCAGTTCCAAAAGGTCAAGAGAGCTGAAAAAAAACTATTTTCATCTTCTTCTTCAGTTCCAAAAGGTCTAGAGAGCTGAAAAGTTGTGTGCAGACTCCTTGGCCAATGGGGATTCTAAATTGTAGATTTCGTGACCCTGTGATCCCAAATGGGGTCACAGGGGTCACATCCTTGAAAACCTATTTTCATCTTCTTCTCCAGTTTCAAAAGATCTAGAGAGCTGAAAAAAAACTATTTTCATCTTCTTCTTCAGTTCCAAAAGGTCTAGAGAGCTGAAAAGTTGTGTGCAGACTCCTTGGCCAATAGGAATCGATCGATTCAAAATTATAGATTTTGTGACCCTGTGACCCAAATCTAGGTCACGTGTCATGACCCAAAAACCTATTTTCATCTCTATCTCAAGTATGTTAAGCTCTAGAAAGGTGAAATGTTGTGTAGAGACTCTTTGGTCAAAGGCGATCGCATGGCGTCCGTCCGTCCGTAAACAATTAAATTTTTGGACTTCTTCTCAAGAAACTCTGACTCTAGAGAGCTATAATTGTATGCACAGACTCCTTTCCCAATTGGGATTCTTAATTGTAGAATTGGTGACCCTGTGACCCCAAATATCAAAGGGGTCACGACCTAAAAAAAAATTCATCTACTTTCTAGTACGAAAAGATCTAGAAAGCTGAAATGTTGTGTACAGACTCCTTGAGTTTAAGATCTTGAAAATTGGTATGTACTTATTTCGTTCATTATTTAAAGCCTGATGAGCAGCAGAGCCCTAGGTTCTATTTTTGTATGTTTAGTTTGTTTTTTCCCAAATCAAGCATACAAGCATATACTTGTGTTGTTGGTCGAACAGAGGTTTCTAATAGTACATGACATGTCATACACATTGAGAAAATTTTCCTATTATTGCATATAGGTAGCTCAGCGTTTAAGCTTATTTATAAAACTCTTTTCTAATAGAATTCTCACGCTTATTCAAAAATGACTGACTGCCTTCTACTTCTGCACCCTGTCACACTGTCACCCTGTTTCATGAATATTTTGTTCCAGTCATTAAATCCTTTGTAAAGAACTAATTAAGTCATTCGGTTAATAATTGTAACCTTTTAAAGAGCCATTGAGTATGTTGTTGTAGTCACAGTAGTCAAACTTTTCTAAATGGTGTTATCAAGAAGTACTTACTGTTTTTGAAAATTGTCAATATAATGCTAGTTCATTCAATATAGTGAAGTACAAAGGTGAAAGTCTTGAAATATGATCGAAAATTTGCCTGTAATGATAACCTATAAAATTTATTTTTTAAAAAGCTATGAAATTAGGATTCAACGCGGATTTACACAGTTTACACACAGTTTTTTGTAAGTTTATACCTACCTCCATGAACTTAATAAGTTTGGAAGTCAATTCTCAAATAAATCTTATTCCTAAATCTTCAAATTTATTGTTTTGCTATTCTGTATCAAGTCACAGATTCAAGTGTGTCTGTATCCGCATAAAATGATTCATATGATCCATCTAGAAAGAGATCAGTGTCATCTACATATTATCCTAATTTGTCATCAATTACACTGCCTTAATTTATACTATCATTTTGCCTTATTATGCATCCAAGGATTTCAACTTAAAAAAGAAAGAGGTCAGGTGATATTGTATCCCCTTGCCTCAGCCACCCTCATTAGGAAAGGATTCAGAAATATGCCCATTCTGAATAACACTTGAGGTTGTATCGTAATTTGATAACTTTGTCAGACGTATGATTTGCGAACCATAAACAAAATTTCATTTAAATGGAATTGATAAAATCTTTAGAAACATTTGTGTCAAGTCTTTTTTTCGAAATCAATAAAAACTAACAATCCAAGCATTTGCCTTTTCTTGGTTTTCTTTTCTTGTATTTTCACTTAATGTCCTACCCGGTATAAACCCAGTCTCATCACCATGTTTAAGAGAATCCAAGGTAGTTTTTAAGTGCTTAAGTATCTCCGCTACTCGCTATCAATATGCATCATGAGAACACAACCAGGCTTCAAACCCACGATCTTAAGAGATAACATCATCGGAGAAACACATAACATGCTGATGAATTTCTCATTGTTATGTACATCTGTAGGAGAATAACACAACTTTTTTTGGAAAAATTAAACCCCAGTGGAATCAACTAGCCCAGCAAAGCATAACTCGCTGCATTCTCTATCACAGGCTAATTTAAGCCTTGCTACAGACGACAGGTTGACTGAGTTATATTGAGCGGCAACTTCCAAACGCAAGGCATAACTCTTGCCAGACTCCTATTATCTGGTAAGAGTGATATTCAGCAACGTTTGGAAGATTAGCTGATTTCCAATTATTTTAAAATCTTTATTTTCAGGCATATGAAAAATATATCGACTGTACCTATTTGTGTTCGCCATTTATCAGACAGTTACGAGTGTAAGTTCAATTTCAAGGTATAAGTTCAACCGATTCAAGTTCAATTCAATCAAGCATGTGTTATCTCAAATTTCGTAATGTTAATTGCTTATCAGGCCAGTGATTCATCAATGGTTCTGATAATTGTCTTAGATTTGTTGTGATCTTATAAGTTCAACAGATGACCTGTGAGATAATTTGCATAAAATAGTTATTATTGTGCAAATAATGTTGACAAACCTATCCTGATAAGTATATGTTCGTAATGTTAATTGCTAATCAGGCCAGTGATTCATCAATGGTTCTTAGCTTTGTTGTGAAATTAACAGTAATTGGTAAATGGTGATCTCCATAATAGATAGATATTATATTCGGCAAAAACAATGAGTCTATTTATTATATAACTTTAATCTGCATAAAACAATTAAAATGTGACATTGAAGGCTGAGAGCGGTCTTGATTGTCATAATCCTCACAACTCCCCGTTATACGTTCACGGTAAATGCAGTGAGAAAATAATTCGACTGAAATAAGTGGATATTTAAAACAGGACAATTTTTAACAAAAATAAATCTGTTGTGAATGTTTATTTACGGTACCATCTAGTCAAGTGAAATGCCTAAGACATTGAAAAACACAAGTTTTGTCGTTATTTCAAACGCGAAGTGATACACATCATACAGCGAGTGACGTTCGTTATTGTCTGTTACATACCTCTCGCCTCAACAAGTCTCTATCTATTTATTTTGTCAATTGAAAATAATAAAAGTTGACTAATTGTCAAATTGAAAACCGTTTTAAATGAATCCGTAAAGTGTCCATTGGGGCATGGCAGTCGATCTTTAAGACATTACCAGCCAGCTCCGTGCCTAATTTGTTTGATGTGTAGGTAGATATACAATTTTGTATTATTAATTTATTGTCAATGTTATGGTACTTATATGGCATTTACGACCTAGACCATATGATTCGACAACTGGGCCAATACGGAGAAACTGGGCCACTATACGAGACAAACTGGGCCAATACGAGACAAACTGGGCCAATATGAGTCTGAGCATGCGCAGCTGCACATTTGGTGAAGTTTGACCAGTGCTATTTGTTCACCAATCTTGTTTATAATTATTATTTCAATATAAATGATATGTTTAGTGTTGTGCAAATAGAATGAAAAGAAGTTAATTAATAAAATTGTCATTAATTAAGTATTTCCGTATTGGCCGAGTTACAGGTCCGAGGTCCGTTGTATTAGCCCGAGACGAAGTCGAGTGCCAATGCAACGGACTTAGCTAAGTCAAAAACTTTAACTCAAAACTTCAGATTTTAATAGAATACCGCTGCGCAACTAGATTAAAGATATATTTTTTTTATTGTTGGTGTTTTATCTTTTGCCTTTGAGTATAGGTGCTTCAAGTTAAATATTTTACTGTATTTAATGATGATTTAATTATTCCATTCGTAGATAATGAAGACATTAAGCTTTTGGATCATTGCATGTGAGTATAGATCGTTCTATAGCGGCTGGCATTTTTACTATCAGAGTAAGGCGGGGTTTACACTACGTCCGTTTTTGGATGCGATGCGTTAAAAATAATCGCACCAGAACGCAACACGTTATTTTCAATGAGCTGTCATACACTACGACCGTTTTTTTCATGCGTTGCGATGCGTTGCGATGCGATGCGAAAAAAATAGAACCGCATCGCATCCAAAAAACGGTCGTAGTGTAAACCCCGCCTAACGCACTTGCTAAACGAGTGTAGTGTGCGAGGAAAAACGCAACGCAACGCATCGCCTGACATATCGCAAAAAACATTGGACATAGTGTGCGCCCAGCCTTATCACATAATTGTATTCTACTAACGGTTGAAGGTAAACAGAAAACATGAAACATGAATCACGTATATATTGTAATGGGAAATGAAGCTGAATACACGTTTGATATCAATAATTAATCATAATTATTAATTCTTTGCCAATAACATGGGAATATTTCCTTGGGTGTAAATGTTACGCAGTTAATAAATTCATTTATGAAATGAGATTTATTAAGTAAGTTGAATTTGATAAATAGAGATTATTACTCGAGGGAGTGTGTCATGTGACTTTTATGAAACGAGTGTGATTTTTTGCATTTCCCGAGCGAGAACGAGGGTTATACATAAATTTGCATGAGTTTAGTAAAAGTTATATGGCACACTTTCGAGTTGTATAATTTCTTTATTACCCATTTTATTCCATTTGATTCACATAAAAATAGTCAGAAACGGCCCACTTCTCTTGCGACGGCAAGCTACAGTGACGTCACGAACAATCGTTTGATGACGTCACAGACGATAAACTACGGGAAGTCGCGGTGAAACAATGGTTGGTAGGCAAACGTGATATGTGCACATGTGCTCAAATCAATAATATTAACTCGGTTATGTTCAAGCATATGGTTAATAAAAGCTGTAGTAGCATTAAGATCTTCATTATATCTTAGCAGACGACCTAACTTCATATGTTGACGTCATGAAACATTGTTAGTGCACAGCAGAAACTTGGGATGAAGTGCCCTGTTCAATTCGAAAATGGTCACAAGATAAATCTAGCCATCTGTTGGTTTTTAAAATCGTGTATGGTTTAAACATAACGATGGAACGGATTGGGAACAAGTTATTAAAGGGACACTGCGTCGAGGATAAAATGAGGCTCGTCTTCATTTCACTAAGCTGATTAGAGTGTCTGTTAACGCCTTATGCTTCACTTCACTATCTACATGCAGTAGTTTCTATTACCAATTACGTCAATCGTCTGAAATACGGTGTCTGTGACTTGTTAGCAGACATGTCATTCAGCATAGGTAGATACACATGATCTGATTTTTATTTTCGACGCGGTGTCCCTTTAAACTTAGGATACCCTCTCCTTGTTATTTACAATCTATAACGTTAACCTTACATTCTAGAAAAATATGACAGATACTGGACAAGAGAGAAAAAAAATCACTCGCAATTGAAATTTGTGTTTTGTGCAATTGGTATTATTTCATCCATGGAATTTATCCAGGACCAGCTGGTCGATCTAGATATAGATGATTTTGTATAATATTGGTGCCAAGCGAGACCAAACGGAATTTATCAATACTAAACAGGAAGTACTTGGAAGAAACACCTCTTCTCAAAGGTAATTTTTTTAAAAACACGTACAATTTAAAGGGGCTGTAGCACGTTTTTTGCAAAATTGTGTTTATGAGTAATATTTTTTTGGGATTTCAGCATTCTTACTGAAGAACACTGTGCTCCTTATATTAATAAAAATCCTCACCATGACGTCATCAAATCCAACAACAGTATCCAACCCGGATCAAGTCAAGGGGTCATTGATAAACAACATAATAAGAAACACTCATCAGTTTAATCTGGATTGCATACGGAACATTCAAGGCGAACCCTTTTTGATGACCAATGGTCGTCTTGGTTGTTCAGGAAAAATGGTGAAATTCAGAATTAAAGTATTCGGAAATACAAAAAGAATAATACGTATTTTTAAGGTAACATGTTAAACAAAACATTTCATTATTATTCTCCAAAATCTTTTTTCTTTTTTTTTTAGTGATAAAATAAAATTACATCCAATAATGGCATTCTTTCCCCCAGATGTTACCCAATTCATGTCTTCCGAAGTATAAAATAACTCAAAGGTTTTCTGGGGATTGTCATTTTGACCTTCTGAAACTATTTATAAGAAAGAAAAACATACTCTCAACATAGTTGTCTTCATATCATTCATACAACTCGTTTCAGTCACGGTGATGTACACATAAATTAGGTTTGACATCTACTTGCAACTCATCATCCTCGATCTATTACCCATGTTTTTATATACGGTCTGTTACTCTCCACTATATCACCCTTAGGAAACCTTATCAGAAGAATCTGTACTCAAATTACCCGCCCTTGGCCGGCATGAGCCAATCAAACTGCTACGCAGCTTGGACCTGCGAGCCAATGACAATTCATATCACTTCGTTTCAAAGCAAGCGAGGTCATTGTGTTAACCATCCGCCACCGGTTACCTCCCTTGCCCATTTCCGTCTTATCCCATCATTTTCTTTGGTTACTGACTTCGTCACGCTGGCCAAGGGTGGGTAATTGGAGTACAGATTTCTCATATGAAGTTTCCCAGGGGTGATATAGTGGAGAGTAACGGAGCATATATAAAACCATGGGTAACCGAGGATGGCCACTCATCAAACCAGTATCCTTTCATTTCAGGCAAAAGGGTTGACATGTTTAAAGCCGTCCTGTTCCTTGTTTCCTGAGACATCAACCAAGGCCCTAAATATGAATGTTTCTGCTAACACTGACAGCAATACTTCGAGTGATGCTAACCCTTGGGATGGACGTGGTAAGTTTTTTCCTAAATCGTAAACATGCCCTTTGTGCCACTTCAAAATGTCTCTTCATAAATGACCTACGCCTTGTCGATAAAATGCATTATATCCCTACTGTAATAATCACTTCAAATACATAATATTATTTTTAAAATTATTCATGACGGTGGCATGCGATTGGCGATAAGATTAGATTAGATTAGAATATTGTGGACAATGTCAGGCAAGACTAAACTTTTGTTTCAATTCAAAAGTTTATTTAATGATTAAAATCTCCTTTTTGAAGTTTTAATTAAGCTGCTATCAGTTTTTGCGCAGTTTCCGTCGCCGCCGCCGTCGCCGCCGCCGCCGCCGCCGTTGCGTTTTATATTCGCTATAATCTTTTTCCTAGAAGGTTTTGAGAACTCATATACATTAGTTCTTACTTATGCCCCTTGGGAATTTATTTGACATGTTCACATTCAAGGTCAAAGGTCAAGGTCACGAGTTCTGAAATCGCTAAAATAAATCCTTGTAAACACGATAACTTGAACAATATTTGTGCTGTCAGCTTCAACAACTTCTGTGCTATCAGGCCATTACTTGGTATATATCAACTATGGAGAAAGACTGAGATTTGAAAAGGTTTTCGCTAAAATCTGTCCAAGGTCAAGGTCACAGCGAGGTCAAAACTTAAGCATGCAGGTGCGAACATGCCTTATTTTAAGTATTAACACTTTGAATCATTACATGATTGTTATACACAATGAAAAGTGATCATTGACTGTGTGACCTTGAAGATCAAAGGTCAAGGTCACGACATATGGTCATGGTGACCAGTTCTGAAATCTTTAAATAACTTTTTTCCAAGAAGGTATTAACACCTCATATACATAGCTTCTTTCTTATAAATCTGGTGAATGATTTTGACATGTTCACATTCAGCGTCAAAGGTCAAGGTCATTAGTTCTTAAATCACTACAACAATCCTTGTAAACACGATAACTTCAAACATTTTTGTGCTGTCAGGCCGTTATTTGGTGTATATCAACTACAGAGAAAGACCAAGATTTGAAAACATTTTCACTAAAATCTGTCAACGGTCAAGGTCACAGCAAGGTCACAACTTAAGCATGCTATTGTGAATATGCCTTATGTTAACAATGAACACTTCATTGCATGATTGTTGTACACAATGAAAAATAATCATTGATGGTGTGACCTTGAAGGTCAAAGGTCAAGGTCATGAGATATTGGTTAAGGCCATGTTAATCCTTTGATCCAATTTTCAAATTTCAAATAATATTTTAAGAACAAACTTGTGAAAAGTGACCTCAGTGATGATTCAACCCATTTTATTTATGCTGAGGAGAAGGCGGAACAGGGAAAGGCGAGACCCAAAATTTCGGAGCTGCTCTGCCTTTGCGGTGTCCCGCAAACGCTCATCTTGTTTTATATATGCTCCGTTACTCTCCACTATATCACCCATGGGAAACCTTATCAGAAGAATCAGTACTCAAATTACCCGCCCTTGGCCGGCGTCAGCCAATCAAACTGCTACGCAGCTTGGACCTGCGAACAAATGACAATTCATATCACTTCGTTTCAAAGCACGCGAGGTCATTTTGTTAGCCATTTCCATTTCCGTCTTATCCTATTGAGCATTTTCTTTGGTACTGACTTCGTCACGCCGGCCAGAGTTTTCCATGGGTGATATAGTGGAGAGTAACGGAGCATATATAAAGCCATGGGTAACCGAGGATATATTACGCGTGGATTGAATTATATTGTATTTTGTATGGTGACGTTTCTTTTGCGTTTGAGTAGACATACTTTTTATCCAAAATAGACATGTGTTAGATTTGTTACATCGATCGAGTTACTTCAAAGTTCTAAGCCTTTTGCTGTAAAAAGTCTTTCCAATTAGCATATGTGCTTCAAAAATCTCTAAAATATATCATACATATCAATCATTTTCAGTTTTTGTCTCGGATTGGTTTTTTTTATTATTATTTATCAGCCTTAACTCCAGTCACCTTTACAATGGTGTCGCCGAGTACGCATCCACATTCGAATGTAACCAATGAGAATTCTCTATTTCTGACTGAGAATGTCCTCCATTTGCAACAGCGGTTAGTCTGAAACTTGACTTGAGTAACCTCTGTGGGAAGGTAAAGTGGTCGATGACGTGATGCAATGGACGATTTTGCTAAGCGATGAGCTGTCAATGAACAAACAATGGTGCGATGATAGGTCAACTGTGGGTTGTATATTACCCATTGCATCGCAATTAACACAATTTCAAAATATCAGTTAGATAGGAAAACAAGATTCTTGTCTTGTTTTCCTATATGTTTCATTTCTCAAAACCCCTAAAACACCGTTTCCTGTTTAATCGTTTGAAATTATTTTCAGGATTATGTGAAAAACTGAATAAAACTAGCTTGCCACTAACGACTACTCGGTTATCTTACATCGCGGCCAGTGCTCGTTACAGCAAGATTGTCTACGGAGTAGGACCTCGTGTTGATGTGTATAACATTCTGACATTTGACATGACCAGCAAGATCTCCTACTGTGAACACCGTTTCCACAGTCCGGAGCAAGTGGACAGGTTTCGATTACGCAGAGTGACATGTGGTCTGACCACAGGCCCTTGTGAATTTACCAATGGATCGTGCATCTATTTGTGCTACTGTGCAGGCAACAGGGGAAGGATATGTCCAATCTCTCAGTTCCAAGAGCCTCATTTTGAAAATGCCCACATTAGAATCAGTCCAAAATTTATCAAACTCACGGAGACAAGGTAAATCTCTTCCTGAAAAGCAGGCCACCTAATTCTAAGCGTCTTCACAACGTCACAGGCGTAACGAAAATATTTCCATATCTTTTCCTTCCGCCCTTGACCTCAACCCTCACATTTTCAGTGCTAAGATTTTAACGTACTGCAGGCTAATCGGATAAGCCAATCAAAAGACAGTTGTATTGCCTCTGTGACTGTCGATCGTCGCTTATTTTGAATTGGTTCCGAATATAAACAGCGATTTCATTGGCTGTATGTTAGTAGATGGTAAGGGACGTAACTCGTGATCACGATAGGTGTCGCTGATTCGTTTCACCACTTCTGGCTAGGTTGAAGGCAAGGTAAAAAATGGAGAGATCTCGATACATTTTCACCTTGCCGTGGGAAGATGCATTTTAAGTAGTTTGTTATGGAGACATGCCATACCCATTCTCGATAATCCAGAGTATATATGCTCCGATAAATCTACTCTATATACTCTGGACGCATGCTCGGCTCGGCTCGATAACTTTATTACCTCCCTTGGCTGGTATTTAATCCAATCAGCAGTCTACGCTGGGAAGTTGAGCGTACCAATCAAAGGACTGCTAAAGTGACACACCTCCGTTAAACAGATGGAGCGACTTTGATGGTGTATTTTCTCGCTTTAGCATCGAAAAGTTTATTCAATTACAGTTACACTGCAAGCTCTTTGAAGTGACGGGTGTTTTCTTGTTCATACAGCGAAGTGCGTCATCGGCCGGAACGTTTATATTTGCATGTCACAGAAAAACGGTCTCATAACTCAGATTTGTTTATTATCCCAATCGGACGTTTGTACCCGATCGGATTGTGTCATGAACCGGGTCAACTTCCAAGTGCGAGTTGTTCCTGCTTTGTAGTTTTGACTATCATTTGTTTTCTTAATCATCTTCAATGTTGGCATTTCGGATCCCTTCGTTGGAGTTCGCTCAATCAACAAAAATATCAGAAATTCGAACATTGCATGCCGAATGCCAATCTGTCTACACGATTCCCTTCCTAAAATATGCTTCTCGCACAGTTGACAAGCTGTCACTCACTTTGACAGACGCACCCCAGAGGCTGGTGAGGCAGGAAAGCCAAGGGAGGTAATAAACTTATCGGGCCGAGCCATGCATGCGTCCAGAGTATATAGAGTAGATTTATCGGAGCGTACACTCTGGATTATCGAGAATGTGCCATACCTAAGTCTTGTCCAGGATACGATTATTTTCTTCTTTTCTGTTATACAGATGCCCTGGATACAAACTATGAACTTTCCACGACACTCTTTTTTTGCTAAAGGCTGTGTCGATCTTACCTTATAATATAATGTTATTAATTAAGTATTTCCGAATTACAGGTCCGAGGTCCGTTGTATTGGCCCGAGACGAAGTCGAGGGTCAATACAACGGACCGAGGACCTGTAACTCGGCCAATACGGAAATACTTAATTAATGACAATTTTATTAATTTACCTCTTTTCATTCTATTTGCACAACATTAAACATCTCATTATATTTAAATGCTAAGTATAAACAAGATTGGTGAACAGATACCATGGGTCAAAGTTGTGAAGCGACAGCTTCGGACTTTCACCAAATGTGCGACTGCGCATGCTCAACTCATATTGGCCCAGTTTATCTCGTATTGGCCCAGTTTGTCTCGTATTGGCCCAGTTTGCCCGTATTGGCCCAGTTGTCGAATCATATGGTCTAGGCCGTAAATACCGTATACATGCCACAACATTGATAGTTAATTAATAAAGTCTGCACAAATACTGCATGGTGGAAGCATGATTGCTACGGAACGTCGTATTCAGAGTTCGACGAGTACACTCAACCGCAAAAAATGTCACTACGCAAAATAAAAATAATTCAATCCAAGAGTGATAAACACGACTGAAACAGAGATGCATTCAGAAACCATCTTCCGCACGCATCGGGCCATACATGCACTTTTAGAAAATGCATTGGGCCATATATGCACTTTTAGAAAATGCATTCGGCCATATATGCACTTTTAGAAAATGCATTTTCTAAAAGTGCATGTATGGCCCGATGCGTGCGGAAGATGTCAGAAACCAACTAAACTAAATTTGAAATTTCAAACATTATCTGTCGTTTCGCATGTCCTTAACAAGATGAGATAGGAAAGTCAAACAGGGCCCTTTTGACTTGTTTTAGGATGTCCTACAGTAAAGACACGTCAATAATTATAAGTCCAAGAAGGTTATTTATGTCGACATCCTCTCTTATTTATTTCATATTTCACGAAATTTTAAATAAAATACCAAACATTCTGCCCAAAAAAAAAACAAAAAAAAAACGATATAAACGCAACACAATTAAAGACAAGGATATTTTTATGGGTGCACAACTTCTTTATTTTACAATGGCAAAGTTTCAGTAGAGATTCTTATATCGTTATCAAGTATATGCTTCATAACGATATATAGAGGATATCTGTCTTTTCTTGACTAATACCATGCTTATCTCATCGAGTGAGGTAGAAATGTTATATTTTCACGAGTGGCGCAGCCACGAGTGAAAATATATAACTTTTCTACCTCACGAGATGAGATAAACATGGTATTTGTCAAGAATTGACGGATATTCTATTTATTATATGAGGTTATTCTTGTAATTACGTCCGAAAAGGGACGTTTTCACGCCGAACGGCCGCTAGGAACAGCCAGTCGTCCCTATATAAAAACATTCAAATCGATTTTTTTCCGGCAGCAATATTTCGTTTCTTACATTGTTAAAAATGTGGTGACGTTTCTTTTGCGGTTAGGTGACATCCAAATTATATTACATTGTTGCTTCGACGGTAAGCTGCTATTTTATAAACTAAAATCATTTGTCATTATGTTAGACGAATGGTTAAACATCCATTGTGTTGTTTGGGATCAAATATTCAAAATGTTATAAATGGTGTTACTTTATCGAGAAGTACCGACTGTTACCGAAAACTATTTTGATGATAGTTGACTCAGTATATTGACGATGTGAAGAAAGTAGTGATTTCTGATCGAAAACTGGACAATGCATCGCGATTGACGCGCGCCATTGAGTCAAACGTAATTTTGGAATCTTATTTATAATTGACAAAATGACAAATTTGGTGTGATAATGTTTAATAGGTTATATAACTACTATGCATGTAAATGGGACGTGCAGTGTTGGTTTATAAACATGCATAATGATGTTTCTCGATTTTAATTGGAAAAAAGTAATTATGATATATTTATATATATAAATATATATATATAAATATGCAAACTGGATGACATTGTTTGTACTGTAAACAGCGCATATGGTGTGTTGGAATGTATTAAAGCCAACATTTATTAAACACAATGGATGCACCTTTAAGGAGCGCAGGTTCGGATGCGACATCAGGAGAGCTATCTCGCATGCATTACGAAGTATATAGAGCCAGTTCTGTTTATTGTCATTGTCAATTTAGATAATAATAATAATAATGGGCATTTATAAAGCGCTACATCCATACACAAGGTGCATGCTCAAAGCGCATTGAAAATAAGAACATTTAAGGTGATGAGATGAAATACTATGGAATAAAGCCTAAATGTAATACTGTTAGCATTGCAAAGTTTATATGATCAAGTTTGCCTCTTAGTTAATAATTGTTCCCGTTCATTAATGAACAATTATTCCCCAAAACAAATACATATATTCCATGATATTGTCATGATTGACTTCTATACTATTTGGATGATTTTTTTTGCCAAATTAAAGAGCCATGGGCTCTGTAGCTCAAATAGGATTTGTGTTGTTATAATAAATTTTCTCAGCTTGTTCTAGAGCTTTTCTTACTGGAAAAGAAGATGAAAATAGGTGTTTAGGGTTGTGACCCCTGAGACCTTATTTGGGGTCACGGGGTCACTAAATCTACAATTTAGTATCCCCATTAGCAAAGGAGTCAGCACACAACATTTCAGCTCTCTAGGCCTTTTGGCACTGGATGAGAAGATGAAAATAGGTTTTTAAGGTTGTGACCCCTGTGACCCCAACTGAGGTCACGGGGTCATGAAATCTACAATTGAAAATCCCCATTAGCCAAGAAGTCTGCACAGAACTGTTCAGCTCTGTATACCTTTTGGAACTAGAGAAGAAGATGAAAATAGATTTTTCGGGTTGTGACCCCTGTGACCCCAACTGAGGTCACGGGGTCATGAAATCTACAGTTTAGAATCCCCATTAGGCAAGGAGTCTGCACAAAAAATGTGAGCTCCCTAGATCAAGTGGATCTGGAGAATAAGACGAAAGTTTACAGACGGACAGACGCCGGACACCATGCAATGCCATAACCATAGGGCCTTTCAGGTCAGATGAGCTAAAAAGCTAGATATACCTCGAGTTATATGGTTTCAGAATGACATTTGAAGTTGAATGTTTCATTTATATTTATATTTCCAAAATCTTTTCAACTGGAGTGTTTTCAGGCACGAATGTATTTCCCCATTTATATGTGTCATAAAATACTTTAAATACATTTCTTAATTTTAATAAATTTCCCTATTTATTTTTCAGGTGGAAAGTTATATCAATTTCAATGGACAAAAAAGGTAAACTGCTCGTACTTCGGACCCCTCCTCGTGGCATTGTATTGACTCTAAACATCATCAAACAGTGGAAAGGCCAACAAATCAAAGTCATACAAACACAAAAAATAAATACAGAAGTAATTACGGTGGATATCACTAAAGACCACAGATACATGATATTTGACGGTGGGAATCATGTCGCTATTTACAGAGGGTCGAATGTAACATCTCAATCAGTCCATCCTACCAAGATTTTGAAGAAGTATTATCAACGTGTTTGTTGGTTAGGCCAGGAGTTGGTTATGATCGCGGATAAGGTTCCCTTTGCTCGTGACTTAAGACGCCATCCTTTAAATTGATTAAATTTAATTATGGAAAAATAGAGCCATGGGTCATAAATTATTATTCTCTGATTCCACTGTACAGGCTAGCATAAGGGGGAGAGGGAAAGGCCACCAAAGCAAGAGGCAGACTTATGAGGTACTAGGTCCACCCCTGTCCACAATATCCCACCTAAAGCTAAAGACTTTCAACCAGCTACTAGGCTGCAGGGAAACCCGATCCCACCTGCCAGATACACAGCAAAATAGAATTAAATTGCAAAAATAATAAAATAAGTTTTATCTTGATTAATTTCTATGATACAAATATAATGAAAGTTGCGTTAGAAAACTCTCGAAAACACCTTTCATTCAAATATAAACATTGTAAACATGTTAGGTAGCGTTTATTTCAGCAAAATGGTACACCATTACAATGATTTCACTTTTCATGTTTTCATCCAAAAGACTTGTTGTATTGGATTTCGTGATGAACAAACCTTGACCCCCTAGGTGCCAGGCACACACCGGCCTTTCAGACCTGAGGAGCTAAAAATAGAGCTATTGGCTCTGTAGCTCATCAGGCTTTATATACATAAACTAAATTAGTTTCAAAATGTCAACTTCTAGGTGAGAGGTACAACAAATAGGAAGCACAAGATGAAAAAGTTCTTAAGGTCCTTACCCCTCTGACCTATCTTTGAGCTAAGAGATAAAATCCCCTACAAATAAAGACACACTTCAAGATTTAATTCATTACTGTTGTTTCCTTAAAATTACCTCCCATTGAAGTGCACATAAAATCTCATTTTAATCTTAAAGCTTTTCAGGTCATGACCTCTGTGACCTATATTTGGCATCACAGGATCACCAAATCTACAATTTAGAATCCTCACTGGCCAAGGAGTCTGCACACAACATTTCAGTTCACTAGACCTTTTGGTACTGGAGAAGGAGATGACAATAGGTTTTTAAGGCTGTGAACCCTGTGACCTTATTTGGAGTCATGGGGTCATGAAATGTACAATTTAAAATCCTCATTGGCCAAGGAGTGTGCACATAAAATATCAGCTCTCTAGAGTTATTGGTTCTGGAGAAGAAGTCCAAAAAGCGAAAAGTTTACAGACGGACGGACACCGGACACCATGCCATAATCCCATCGGTCCTTTCAGGCCTGATGAGCTAAAAATAGAGCCACTAGCTCTGTAGCTCATCAGGCTTTATATACATTATCTAATTCAGAATGTCAACTTCCAGGTGAGAGGAACAACAAATAGGAAGCACTTTAAATGGAGAAGATGAAATAGGTCTTACGGTCCTTACCCCTCTGACTTATCTTTAAGGCCAGAGTTGAAATCCCCTACAAATAAAGACACACTTGAAGATTTAATTCATTACTGTTGTTTCCTCCCTTTGAAGAGCTCATAAAATGAAAATAGCTTTTTCGGTCATGACCTCTGTGACCTATATTTGAGGTCGCAGTGTCACAAAATCTACAATTTAGAATCCCCATTGGCCAAGGAGTCTGTACACATCATTTCAACTACATAGACCAAATGGTTCTGTAGAAGGAACGAAAATGTGAAAAGTTTACAGACAGGCGGATGGATGATCAGACGGACGCGGAACCAGTCTGATTAAAATCGACGGTTTTCCGAGGAATAAATATTGCAAAATAGTGCATCTACTTGGATACGAACTCATAATCGTTCAGAGGTTTCCTCGCAAAACCGTCTGATAACAGCCTGTATACTCCCATGTTCTGACGCAATTCAGTTAACCAAACACAAGACGCCAACAAAAGCTTTCGGTGCGAGAAGCAAGGGGCAGATAACTCCAAACAGCTATCCTTTCGTCAACTTCCAAACGCAAGGCATAACTCTTGCCAGTCTGCATTACTGGCTGATTTAACCCTTGCGGTATTTCCCTAGCTTTCTTGTGTCGAGGCAGTGAATCGCTGCACTGGAAATGCATAGCGGGCCTGGATTTCTAAACACAGATTTCTTAAGGAAATACTGCAAGGCCTAAATCAGCCAGTAATGGAGACTGGCAAGAGTTATGCCTTGCATTGGGAAGTTGTCCTTTCGTCTGTTCCGAATGCTTTTAAAACAGCGATTGTTTAAAAACTATGATGTGATTGGTCAGCTATTTGACTAGGCTTTGGCTGCGCTAAACTGGTTCGGAACACGCGCTTATACGGAATGTTTTCAGACCTTGTGGCGAGGCATCTACATAACCTGTTCATATCCCGGTAGATGCATTATTTTGCACACTTTATTCCTCGGAACAAGGTCGATTTTAATCAGACTGGACGCGGAACCATGTCATGCCATAAGCCCATCGGGCCTTTCAGGCCAGATGAGTTAAATATGAGTACGATGTAAAAATAGAGCCATGGGCTCTGTAGCTCATCAGGCTTTATATATATATACATTAACAAAGATGAAATAGGTCTTACGCTCCTTACCCCTCTGATCTATCTTTGAGGCCAAAGATAAAATCCCCTACAAATAAAGTCACACTTGAAGATTTAATTCATTACTGTTGTTTCCTTTAAATTACCTTCCTTTAAAGAGTACATAAAATCTCTTAGATGAAATAGCTTTTCAGGTTATGACGTCTGTGACCTATATTTGGGGTCGCAGGATCACAAAATCTACAATTTTGAAACCTCATTGGCCAAGGAGTCTGTACACAACTTTTCAGCTCTCTAGACCTTTTGGAACTGGAGAAGAAGATGAAAATAGGTTTTTGGGGTTGTGACCCCAGTGTCCCCATTTTGGGTCACGGGGTCACCAAATCTACAATTTAGAATCCCCATTAGCCAAGGAGTCTGTACACAACTATTCAGCTCTCTAGAACTTTTGGAACTTGAGAAGAAGATGAAAATAGGTTTTTGGGGTTGTGACCCCTGTGACCCCATTTGAGGTCACGGGGTCATGACATCTACAATTTAGAATCCCACTGAACTGCACATAAAGTTTCAGCTCTCTAGAGTTATTGGTTCTGGAGAAGAAGACGAAAAAGTGAAAAGTTTACAGATGGACGGACGGATGGATGGATGGGCGGACGCCAGACACCATGCCATGCCATAAGCCCATTTAAACCTTACTGCATTTCGTTAACTTTTCTGTGCTGATGTAGCAGTGCACACTAGGAACTTCAGGTGCAGTATACTGCTACACTAGCACAGAAAAGTAAACAAAATGCAGCAAGCCTTAAATTAGCCAGTGATGGAGACTGGCTCAAGTAATGTCCATTAAAAATAAACTTACACATACTGAAAATTCTTTATTTACAGACATAAAAGTGTAAAAACAATCAATGGTATATTGTAGTGTAACAGCACTATTTAGCACTTTCTTCAATGTCAAACAGTTAGAAATAAACAAAACCTCAAAGGAATAATTTTCACCATGAAAGTGTATCGAAAAAGGATCTGTTGAAATATCTTTTCATTTTTAAATTGCATATCCATGATTTACTTTTACAAAACCACTCTCTGCAATGCAAATGCTCACTGTCTAAACCATTTGTACAGTACGTTTATCTACTTTATCAAAAAAGAGATGAAGATGACAACTCTCAACAAAACTATCTTCTACTTGTCCCTTCTTATGCATCTTCCGCACGCATCGGGCCATATATGCACTTTTAGAAAATGCATACTGACCCTTGCGATATCTCGCAGGGATTTCTGAGACAGGGTCAATGCCACCTATCGTCCAAAGAGAGTTATGTCCCCTCTATTGACCAATCAAATCGGTCATTACAAACCCATTAAAATTCAAAAGTTGGTAATGCACCGACAGCTTTACAAATTGCTTATAATAATTTGGGATTTTACGTCTTGGATGTTAAGCTCATTTGCATAATATAAGTTTCAAAACGGGTTTCAACTTCAATGGGAAAATTAAACAAGAGAGCTATTATCAGATCTTGAATAAATTGCGGTTTGTTTCATTTAGCCACACGTTGTGATTTAGTTTTATCACTAATTAATAGAGCGTAATCAACATAGTACGGGTAATTCAAATTAAAAGAAGAATCGTTCACCCAACGTGCCTGTGCGCGATTTGTAAATTCGCATTTGATTGGTCTACACCAAAGCTCAATAGTCAGGCTACTTCCTGTCTCAGTTTTCCCGTCGAGTTGTCGCAAGGGTGAATATGTATTTCTTATAAATGCTTATCTTGCCCGATGCGTGCAGAAGATGTTCTAACGAGGTTGAAAACATTTTGATGTGTAAACCATGAATATCTATAGGCTGATCTTGCACCTTACTGTATATTTTGTGTATGGTATAAAGTTATGTCAAAAGAAATACAAACTTTAATCAATCAGTAGCCACATTTGTCAACAAAATATACATAAGAGGAACAAACTGACACTTTTCATCAATGACATTGGTATAGTTGTAACAGTGTAAGTCCTAATAAACAGCAAATGCTTAGTAAATTTAATTAAAGCTGAGTTTCTTAAAGACAAGTTTATATCATTGAAACAATGTATATATGTAAGGAATGACTTCATGTTCAACACTGAGATAATCATAATGAGCAATTCATTTATTGGACAAAAATAAAAAAATTATCTACTTCAGAGTTGAAGAAAGAGAATGAATCTGTACTGATGTCAAAAACTCCCAAACATAATAAACAGAAGATGACATTGAAAGCATGACATTGACCCAAGACATAAACGCTTTCAAGAATATTACACTTATACTACGGCTTTTAGTATTATGGCAGCGAGAAAGCCTGCATCACCATGTTGTTATGCATTGTGGTGAAACCTGCGAGCATCGGCTGAAACTAGCATATCATAGGTGGTAATATGCCGAAATTCAGTGTAGCATTGACTCGAAAACATTACAGCGTGTAGAACTGTTCTCTACTGCAGACAAACTTCCCGTGCCCTTAGCAGGATTCGAACCCTAGACCCCTTGATATGAAGCCGAACGCGCTTACCACTGCACTATCCCACCCCATCAAACATCATTGATACAGGATCATGAGGTGAGGTGAGTTGTGGTTTAACGCCACTTCAAGAGTATTTCACTTACATTGCGGCTGCTAGTATTGTGGCAGGGAGAAAGCCTGCAACGTCATGTGGCTATGTTTTGCGGTGAAACCTGTGAGCAACGGCTGGAACTAGCGAACCATGGGTGCAGCATTGCACCCAAACCTTACTGGGTGTAGAACAGTTCTCTACTGCAGACAAAGTTGCCGTGCCCCTGGCGGGATTCGAACCCTGCACCTCTTGATCCGAAGCTGAACGCGCTAACCACTGCGCTATCCCGCCCCAAACAGGATCATGAAGTATGTATCTTTGCAACAAGCACCTCTGAGTCACCCTATATATACTGCATACATAATGTCTCGACAATTGACAATTGACTTGCAGCAGGCAAAACTGGCCATCATATTGATTACAATTGCAAGGTTTGAGTTGCAAGTTTGCTAGAAGCAAAATATCAGCAAATGAGGCCTTTATAGAGGCCTGTTGGAACAATAAACATTATTTTTTATTGGTTTAATGAATAAATGAGTGGAAGCATAACATTTTCCTAATGATAAATGCCAGGGGTAATATAATGCAGAGTCAGAATATGTAACACTGCATAACTGAGGTTGCAGCTCTGATGTCGTGGAAGGTCGTGTTAACGTATGAAGCATGATGCAAACTACAATGGTTATGATATTTGCCTCTATTAATATTTCGAGCCCATAAGAACCACAGAGGACTACTCTGATGACAGTTTCCATCAAGCGACTGGGAACTACCATCCTGTTAAACATGTGCATTATATTGCATGTTGCAATCTGCGGACCAAATCCTGTAATATTTAAACACTTCCTTCAGAGTTGTCCGAGAAATCACTGTGGATGGACAGACATGCGAACAACAAATTTCCAGCAAATTCCTTCACTATGCAGTTACAAACCAATTGTATGACCTTCCAGCCAGTTGCAGTCAACTACAAGTACGACTTTTTGTTTTGTTCTTACATTCTGGAAAGCCCTGAGAAGGACTACTATGTAGTTCTTTTGTTGTCAACTGGATAGTGCAGAATGAAAAATATTTCATCACTTCATAGGATTCACTTGCCAAGGTGTCTTATCTTCACCAGAGTATGGATGGAGTGTTAGGGTCTTTATTCCGAGAATTGGTCACTGTTCCATATCCGCATCTTCAAACTGTCCCATCTCCATGTTGACTTCCTGTCCAGGTTCTGCAGGGACCCCTGGGTAAAGTGATCATGAATTGTTGTGTTAAACATATTTTATTCATTGAGAAAAGGATTATGAACAACTTAAAATACCTTCTCCTTGTTATGTACAATGGTAGTTTACATATCAATTTTAAAGGTCAAGAATTGTATGTTCCTACTATTGTACGTAATCATAAAGAAAACAACTGAATGAAAGTGAAAAAGAAACGCAATCATTAAGACCTGTGAACTGTAGATTTAGTGTCAAAATCAAAATTTGGATTTTCTAAAATATTTGCCACCAGTTAACTTCAGTAGTTCTTTTTGCTGGGTTATGTGATATATCATTGATTTAGCCAGGAGACAATACAGAGGGGGATTCAGGGCGTTTGATACCCCACTTCTCATCTTTTGAAATATTTTGGATATAAATTTGATGGATCTCTGGGTGAACTCATCACCCGGAAGGTAGGGGTTAGGTTCCCGGCCGTGTCATACCAAAAGACGTTAAAAGATGGGAGTTGTTGCTTCCTTGCTTGACACTCAGCATTATAAGGATAGAACAACGCTTGAACTGGCGCTGCACTGTGGCTGCCGGGTGCTAACAGCACACGAAGAATTTCCGAATTTGCATTGTAATTAGGACAATAAAGTGTTATTATTATTATTATTCAAACATGATTGTTTATGAACTCACCAACATGGTTCCCGTTAGTCTGGGGTTCAGTTCCATCTCCTTGGCCGACCTGTAACACATTTTCGAAACGCTCTAAGTTCATCAGTCCTTCCTCCGATAATTGACCTTCACCTTCCTGACCCGTGAAAAACTCTTCTACAATGAAGAGAAAAAAGATTATATCTCAATAATTACCTGTTCAAACATAATCATGTATTCACACCTAAAATAATTTCAGAAGTTTTCAAAATGGACACTCTTCTACATTAAAATTAATCCTCATACCTGGTAAACTATAAACTTTAGATGCTTGAATCAATAACTTCTATAATAGCAATTTGATAAGTTATATCATACATGCCTACCCCTTTTTGCAAGAAATAGTAGGAGCACCTTTAAAAAATAGTAATTTCAGCCAATTAATAGTAAGGTAACTATTTTATGAGCACTACATAATTTACAACTCGTTTCGATTCGGCGCTTTCATTTCGTTGCTTTGAGACAAACTCTGTATAACAGAATTATTACGAATGGATAATTGAAACGTCATGCGCATTGCCATATTTATCAATTTGTTTACTTCCTGGTTTTCACAGTAATTGTTGATTTGTGTTTACATAAGTATTACTAGCTTTTCGTTCAACAAAACAGTTAATAAATGACAAACAAAGGTTAGTTCACACACAGTTTATTAGAAATATAGACGATTTACGATAAGAGAAGTAAAAGTAAATTTATTTTGATTTATTTGATTTTTTCGTAATTGTTTCTACTCAATCGTAAGGTCGTAACTTGACCCCCAAAATAGTAAGGCTTACGCCAAAATCGTAAGGGTAGGCATGTCTGTTATATGCATCTAAAAGCTTCTTCTGTTTTGGTCAACATGAAGTGTTGATTATTTTATGAAATTATGAAAAGTAAATCTCGTTGAAATTGTAAATAAGAAATTCATTTTTTGTATTATTTACATTTGTTCCAATGATTGAAAATATCTCAATTATTCTATAAATCTGTCAACATATTTCATTCCCATCATAATTTAGTTGTGAAAACCATCTAATTTCAGTCAATTAATAGTAAGGTAACTATTTTATGAGCACTACATAATTTACAACTCGTTTCGATTCGGCGCTTTCATTTCGTTGCTTTGAGACAAACTCTGTATAACAGAATTATTACGAATGGATAATTGAAACGTCATGCGCATTGCCATATTTATCAATTTGTTTACTTCCTGGTTTTCACAGTAATTGTTGATTTGTGTTTACATAAGTATTACTAGCTTTTCGTTCAACAAAACAGTTAATAAATGACAAACAAAGGTTAGTTCACACACAGTTTATTAGAAATATAGACGATTTACGATAAGAGAAGTAAAAGTAAATTTATTTTGATTTATTTGATTTTTTCGTAATTGTTTCTACTCAATCGTAAGGTCGTAACTTGACCCCCAAAATAGTAAGGCTTACGCCAAAATCGTAAGGGTAGGCATGTCTGTTATATGCATCTAAAAGCTTCTTCTGTTTTGGTCAACATGAAGTGTTGATTATTTTATGAAATTATGAAAAGTAAATCTCGTTGAAATTGTAAATAAGAAATTCATTTTTTGTATTATTTACATTTGTTCCAATGATTGAAAATATCTCAATTATTCTATAAATCTGTCAACATATTTCATTCCCATCATAATTTAGTTGTGAAAACCATCTCTTACTGGCAGAGTTGTCTCCCTTTGACCAACACAAATGATAAGCAAATTCATCAGAAGCAGACTATAATAACATTGCATGCTTTCGATTGATGTGAAGTCATAAAGGTTAAAATATGATGTCACAATACAAGCGGTGTGGTCGCAATGGAGTGTGTACCATTTATCGATGAGTTTGGGCAGTTAAATGTGATTTAAATCAGTGACTAATAAATAAAATGCAAAACTTGGTCCCGTGTAATTACATATTTATGAAACTCGTGAATTGGTCTGCTTTCGATCGTAAAATACCAAACCACTCACTTGTTACATAAACATGTTATAAACTGGGAAGTTGTTTAATATTCTCTATATTACATGACTGAAAAAGAAAAGAACCCAAAACATCCCTACCAGGCATACAACCAGAAACACATACATACATTCAGTATAGTATCCACAATTATGCGTATAAAACATCTAATATATAGCGAATCTCACCCAAGTGTCTTCTGATATCAAATATATCAACACGATTTGATTAAAGTTGCAAACATCTAAAGCTTGCCGAGGATATTTTTACTTTAGTCAATGAGTGTTGATATATTTGATGTCAGAAGACACGAGGGTGAGATTTTATTTATCATTTAAAATCATTCTTCAACAAGTATTAGCCAAAGACTGACATATCTGAAACACAAAACTGCCATTTGCCTTCTTCAGCAGGGATCTCAGTGAGATCATAGCATTGTGACGTCATAAGCATTATGGCATCTTAGCATTGTGAAGTCATAGCATTGTTAGCAGTATTCTCAGTGAGATCAAAGCATTGTGACGTCATTAACTAATGACGTAATAGGATTATGACGATTTGATTGTAGCGATATCTACAATGTACATATCCATTGTACATATCGATTGATTTCAGAAAAGTGACATTTACTGTGGGAGCCAGTTTTGGATGATAAATATGATTTTTAAAAATGGTTACCATCTGAATCAGCTCCCGAGTCTGAGTCTTGTGGATCTGGGTGGAGTGACTGACATTCATTCATTGCCAGGAACATTGCATCTACTGAAAACCATGAAAATATAAATTACTCTATACAAAAGATTCAACACGGTTTACAAGAAAAACATCAACATTCAGATTATAGCTCTATAATTATGGCATCACCCTCACCAGGAGATCTTGGGATATTCACTAATTACCTGTATCCTATTTTAGACAGAGGTCAACAGGGTCAAAAATATTTTATAAATGTAAATTGCTCATTTAGAATGGTTTGGCACTAATTAATTCAATAGCTTCAGATTAAATATGGAATAACTGACAAAACAGTGAACTCATTTATAAAACTATGGCAAGATCCCCCTCAGAAAATAAATCAGATTACATTAAAACAATAGAAGAATCTCAAGAAATAGAAAAGCTGATCAACCATTCTTTCTCAAGAAATGATAAAAACATGATTATTTCATTTTTCTTTTTAACTAAATCATCATCTCCACATAATTCAAATTTTTAAAAGTTTTTAAAAGAATTAGTTCTTGACCAATGTAATGATGCAGGGATAAACCTAGGAATGTTTCTGGGTGGGCCAATGCCCCACCAGGGTAAATTTGGGTGGGCCCATATATTTGGTTGGGGGTCCAGGGGGCCCCACAAGGTTTAATTTAGGTGGGCCAATTTTTCTGTGTTTAAATTTTAAAGATTAATGTATTTAAAAATATTAATGTGAAATTAAAAATGAATTGAGTTGTTTTCATGCTGTATTATTGTTATAATTTTCAGCCAGATAGAACAATTACTGTACATAAGTCAGTTGGCCAAATAGCAGTGAAATTCTGATCTTATTTGACCAGGGCCTCCTTTCACAAAACAACCTTATCTCTAAGGTTAACCTTATCTCTAAGATTTCAACCTTAGACCTTTACTAAGGTTGACGTCTCCTTTCACAAAACAACCTTAGAGATAAGGTTAGCCTTAGTAAAGGTTGTTTTGTGAAAGGAGGCCCTGTAGGTTTAATTTTATACTAGCACTTGGCCGGTTTTCTAATCTACAATCATGATCATACATCCAGATGGTTACTGAGCTGACATATATATTAACATAATATATCCAATATAAATAATATGCTGATATACCCAAACTTAAGATAATCCTCATCATCGTGATAAATGATAAATGGAATATATTTATGTTCTCAAAACAATATCCTAGGAGATGCCCAATGCACACTGGTACATGTAAGCATTGCATGATATCAGACTTTGAAACACACATAATATAACAAGTTACTTTGACAGTTTCAAGTTCGGTTTTTAAATTATGTAATTGAGAAAATTATGATTAAACTATATATAACCAATGAGGACAAACTAACAAATGATATAACTTTATAATTCATAAAACGGTATGTGAAGCCATTTCAAAAACATTGTCGGCAAACACGACAATCTGTCAGGTGTCTTGTATCACCAGTCACTACTTCCTATTTTCACTTTCATGAAATCAAAACGAATATGAGTTTTCAAAAATAATTAATTTGACACCCAAACTACACAATATAAATATGCTATACCTCATCTCGAATAAAATCACATCGCAATATACGATGCCAGATTTGATCTATGACCCTGAACCGTAACTGGTTACAGAATAGAGACATCTCATTGGCTGACCCAGTTACTTTTCCAAGAATTTTGCGGGATTTGTCACCTTTGACCTGTCACTGTGAATGGATTTAGACACATTTGATTGGTTGTCATATTTTGACCCAAATACGGGCTGAAGGAATGTTTATAATGCTGTGTCTTTGCGTGACACTATGTCAAAAATGGAACAGCAAATGCTAAAATTTGCGATGATAAGCTGTCATCCTTGAAAATCAGACATTTTGACAGAATGGGTAATGGGATACTAGTAATTAACAGATGATTGAGACAGCACATGGCACAATATTTTCATTGTATAAACCAATGTCGGCAATGACAATTAGGCCTACACTGCAGTAATATAAACAAAAGTAGGTTACGGTCATTCTTTCAAATAAAAGTCAATTATCATTCTGAATATTATTAAAGGACTATTAAAATTCTATGCATAGATTTTTAACATATATAACAGTTACGGTGCCTCTGAAATTTGTTGGAAAACTTTATTCTGGTCGTATGACCAAACTAAAAATAGACTGGTAATTCCCGAAAGTCGAAATGTCGTAATATTTTTAGAAACACTTGTTTTCATTGGCTGAATTTATTACAACAACCAATCAGGGATGTTCATGCATGTGTATCAAACTGGTTCACTTTATCGTCTTTGTGAGTTTGAAGTAAACAATGACAATAATTATGGTTTGCCTGTTGATGTATTTTACTTTAATTTTAATCCATAGGCCGCACTAGTATTTTTTGAATGCGGTAGTTTCAAATAGTATGTGTTAAAAGGCCGCATCCAACTCTTCTGTCTGCGGGAATTTGTGTTTTGATGCGGAAATGCCGCAGAAACGCATCCTAGGTCTATCCCTGAATGATGTAACATTCCAGATTGACACTAATGTGGACATGTTCAAAATGAATATTGTTAATGAGACTTAAAGGGGCAGTAGCATGTTTTTTCGCTGAAATAAGTCGATGAAATGTATTTGAAAAATGTCACCGAAAGTAAAACACCCTTCTCTCTTCGGAAAATCAAGTTAAACAAGATGTGTTTAAACAAGGATGCCCCCGGATATACCAAAATTATGGCCAAGGTTAAAGTTTTCTGAAAATGTCCACTGCGGCATGGTCAAGGTCACAAGGTCAAATATGATGACGTCATATGAAGGTCTCATCACAAGGTATGCACATGCCAAGTATGAAAGCCCTAGCTCTGAGCAATCCAAAGTTATGGCCAAGGTTACAGTTTTCTGAAAATGTCCACTGCGGCATGGTCAAGGTCACAAGGTCAAATATGATGACCTCATATGAAGGTCTCGTCACAAGGTATCCACATGCCAAGTATGAAAGCCCTAGCTCTGAGCAATCCAAAGTTATGGCCAAGGTTAAAGTTTTTGTGGACAAACACACAGACGGACAGGTGAAAAACAATATACCCCGGAATCTACGATTCGGGGGCATAAAAATGAGTGTACATAGTTCTGTAATGCCATGGGAATTGTTTTTGTTGTTCAAAATAATAAAATGTGTTCACAATAAAATGACCGCCATGCAATTTTTGCTTTATATGTAACATCGTTTTTACCACTACGGATAATTGGTTTGTGTAATAAGATGTTTCACCCTCTCAAGTAAATATAAATGACAAACTATATACATGTGAAATTTGCAAAAATAAAATTTGCAAAAAACGTGCTACTGCCCCTTTAAAACTAAGACTTACATGTTCCCTTGTCAGTAGGCACAAATCTGATTTCTCCAATCGGAGATTCGTCATCCTCTTCATCTTCATCGTCTCCATTCGAGGTTCCTTCACTGCTCTCTCCTTGTGAAAAGCCTGGAAATACATATACCGTATATTGAAAGCTATCAGTTTGTTAAAGGTACATCCATTGTGTTGTTGGGGGTCACATATTGCAAACGTTATAAATGGTGTTACTTGATCAAGAAGTACCAACTGTTACTGAAAACTACCATCTTGATGAAAATGGACTGAGTATATCATATATATATGAAGGTAAAAGTAGTGATTTCTGATTGAAAACCGGAAAATGCGTCGCGATTGACGCGCGCCAATGAGTCAAATGTAATTTTGGAATCTTATTTATAACAGACAAAATGCCAAAATTGAGTTGATAATATTCAATAGGTCATATAACTACTGTGTATGTAAATGGGACGTGCAGTTTCAGCACATGAATAATGATATCTCTAGACTTTCAATGAATAATGATGTTACTCGTTTTTAATTTGAAACTAGTAATTATGATATATTTTGCGATTGGGGATGAATATGCAAGCTGAGTGAATTAATTTGTACTGTAAACAACACATATGGTGTGTTGGAAGGTATTAAAGCCAAATAAAAATTTATGAAACACAATGGATGCACCTTTAATGTACATTTTTAGGCACTTGTATGTAGGGTTGTGCAATATTATCGATATACCGGTATATATCTGTACAAAGTGTGTATTGCAATAATTGCAATATGATTTGTGATATCGCAATATATCGCACCAATGCATTTCAAGTAAAATTAAGTTTTAAATCTTGCTTTTAGGCACAGACACATGGTTTAATTCTCAAAAGAATGTTTGATGTGCGGGAATATGTGTTGGACAAATGATGGGAGACATTTTTTTATGTAAATATCATTAGAATTTGCTTACCGTATATTACCGGGTATAAGTCGAGAATTTGATACCAAAAATTAGGGGGTCAAGGAGGGGGGGTCGACTTATACACGGGGTCTATGTTTCAGCCCCAAAAATCTAGAGACCAGGGTAGTATCTGCCAGCCCAGCAAGTCGAACGGACGAATGTCGACTTGTCACTCGGTGTCAGTCAGCACGTGGTAAAAGGGGGGTCGACTTATATACATGAGATATAGGGTTTTGACCAGTATTTGGGTAGTTGAGAAAGGGGGTCGACTTATGCGCGGGGTCGACTTATACCCGGTAATATACGGTATATATTTACCTTAATAACTTGTTGTATATAGTTTGTAAGATCTGAAAGGCATTTTATCAAATAGTTCATGTTTAAATCGCATAACGAGTTACGATGTATAAAAGCTCAACGTAGAAGTCATTCAATATATCGCAGTATTATTGCAATATGTGTGCTGTATATCGCAATATATCGCAATATGAATTTTGCCACAATATCATGCCTTACTTGTATGAACATTTTACAGACAACACTATATGTTTTAAAAGATTATGCTATTTTTTAATTTTTCAGAAAATACCACACTATTGATCATCAACGTGATGAAGACCATTAAAATACAATTTAATAAACTGTTCTAGAAGATATTTATGGATGATCAACTTCTTTATTTAACTATGGCGACGTGTTGGTTCAGATCCATATATTGTTATCAAGCATATGGGAAAAGTTGATAGAAGTTGAGTATTACGTGTGATCAGGAGGGGGAAGGGGGGTGTTGCACTTTTTCCAAACCCCGAAAATGCTCTCAGTGGCAATGTTGTTCCTAGAGGGGGTCCTGGGGACATTTGCCCACCTTTTTGGCTTGGTGTCCCTTAAAATTTGGAGCAGTAGGATACTTTTACCATTGCAAAGGGTCCCACTTGTTCAGAATTGGCCAAAATGACCCCCTCAGCAGATCACCTAGGAACAACACTGTTTTATAGAAACATCTTACCCGAGAGTTTTGCATCAACCATCAAGTAGAGACATTCATGTGGGAAGGTAGATGTATCACGAGAGATGGCGTGTAGAGACACCGCTGGGTACTCGAGGGAGAAGCCTTGTCCATCTGCACCCATCCATGATACTCGGCTGTAAACATCATTTATAATCAGATAATTGTGTAAAATGTATACATACATAGGTCTAAATGATCATAAATCAAAGGATACCCTCCAAATTTAGCATTAAATTAACATCCAATATGTTAACCGTTAGAGTCACATATGCGGTGGATAATGCCTAATGTTATAAATTGTGTTATTAATCAAGAAGTACTGAACTTGCCAAGAATGACCATTTTAATGATACTAGACTCAGTATACCGGTAGTGAAAATATCAAGGTTAAAATACGGACTTTTCATAATAAAAAAACCCCGGACAATGCATAATGTTTGGCACGTGTCTTTTAGTCTAAGTGAAACAAGATGTGTTTGTTAAACGCGGATGCCATATACCAAAGTTATTGCCAAGGTTAAATTTTTCTGAAGATGTCCACTGCGGCAAGGTCAAGGTCACAAGGTCAAATATGATGACCTCATCTGAAAGGTCTCATCACAAGGTATGCACATGCCAAGTATGAAAGCCCTAGCTCTGAGCAATCTAAAGTTAAGGCCAAGGTTAAACTTTTTGTGGACAAACACAGACGGACAGGTGAAAAACAATATACCTCCGGAATCTCCGATTCAGGGGCATAAAAAACAACATCATTTTGGTTAATGTCAATTACAAAACTGTGCATGTATAAATAGGATGTGCAGAAGCTTCAGTTTCTGCAATTGTATAATTATGTTGCTCAATTTTCATTGGAAACAAAGTAATTATCATACAAATGGAGATTGGGAATTTTAACTACCATCAACACACAATATTTTTGCACATATTTAAGTCAAATAACTTATTTTGAAAAACATGAAATGTCCCAATAACATTGTAGACTGAACCTCCTCAGAAATAATTCTCATACAACCCATTTATTTGTTTTTTTTCATTGAAACTATACACCAGCTTCCATACATAATGGTTACCATATTCCTCCTATATGGGTCAGGTCTCGTTTACATTACAAGTGTGTTATTAATAATATTAGCGACAGGTCAGTCCCAAAACCTCAAAATGGGAGTTTTTAGCAAAAAACAATGAAGAATATATTTTGATAGTTAAGCTGATTAAGTCCCAGCTTTATTAGAGGGCATAATCTCAGTCTCAATACTATGGCTATGCTTGATTTGGGACCCGGCGTGCAGCGAATCACTTGATTATGCATGCTCCGAATGCGTCGGTTGTAATGGCGGACAAATGTTATCCTTGGGACATTTAATAACTATTTTTTATATGAATTTGCTTTTAATAATTAGATAATTGACGGATTTATTTTAAAATATTACTGGTTCTTTAAAACAATGCATCACACGTTAATAAAATATTAACACATGTTTTGAAATAATTCCCCTAAATGACATGTTTATTGAAGCTAGTTTGATGACGTCTTCCTGTCTGTATACAGAGATACACTTGTTTCAACTTCAGCCTGGTCCAGGAACGGCATACGCCGGACACATGGTCGGTGTATACGCTGCTAAAAGGGATCATGCAAGCATAGCAAATGACTGTAATTAGTCCTATATATAGTTGCAAGTGCAGTGTCAGTTTCCTATCTACCAGGTTGTGGAAATAACATGAAAGGTGAATATCATTTGGTGATATGTTTAGATATTTATCCAAATCTTTGAAATGGGTTCACAATGTTTTAAACAACTTCCATCACACATTGTTTATCTTATTCACTTGAAATTGTCTACTGTTTCAACGTACGATAGACGTGACAGAGTGATACAAAATCGTCATCATTTCAACCAGTGACAATAAAAGACTAACATCAGTATAAAAAACAACTGTTGTGTATAGAACCATCTAGTCTGGATTCAGTATCCAAACTATTCTTGGGGCCAGATTCTTATATCTAGCAATTTGACATTGTAAAGTTGGTGTATTCGACAAAAGAAATATGTAAACATTTGCCTTTCAGCAACAAAAAGAGTTCCATTTCCCATGGCCTTTCCATCAATATGTGCTGCTGTATTTTCCTGTTTGTGTCGAATCCCTTCAGCAGGGGGAGGGAAACTTGTAAGTATCACCATTTCTGCGATAACTCAAAAAGCGTGTTCCACACGTTGATACGCCGCGTCAGTTATTTCAACCAATCATAAAATCGTGAAGTTTTTCCCCGTGTCTTGCGGAAGTATTGATTTGTTTTTCAACCAATCAACATATAGAATACATTTACTTCGGCGTAGCCGGATGCGGATTAGTGCGCGATATCTGGCAGATTTCGTTATTTATTTTTTTGTGGGGGAATTTACCATTTGGAATCAATATTTGACAAAGGTAAAAAAGTGACTTTGATCAAGTCGGAAGGTGTTTGCTTCACAGATATATAATTGGAGCGCCCGAGGTTCAATCTGCCGGCGGTGCAAAGAAACTGTCAGCTGTCGTAAGTGTTACTATTTATAAATAGCGCTAGTACTATTCAATCATCCAATGCATATTGTACACGAACAATTACAGTGTGTTCGGTAATGCTAAATCTAGATCTATTGATGCCTACTTGAAAGGGTTCAACCATATATATATACCATTGTGTCTTTAATAGATGCGGAGTCACATGAATATTATCACTCAGCAAAATGGAAATAAACTTGAGCAACAGAAAACATGAGTGAAACCATTGATTTTTCTCCCGATGATTAGGCCTATATACTTATCAAACGAGTTTGACACAACGCAAGGCCATTTTCTTGTGTCTAGGGTGTTTTCATGAAAATCCAATAAATATAACATAATATAATCTGAAATGTGGCATGTGTTTAAGAAATCTTTACCTTTGAACCTTTAATTGTCAGCCACTCACAGTGATAAAATTTTCCATTCATGTGTAACCTGTAACAAATTTCGACATTGAATCAACATTGTGTGCATGCTGGGAACTAAACCTTCAGACTACAAGTCATTTTCATTTAAAAGGAGGGTTCTATCGTGGTATTTTTTGTGGAAACGAAATTAGAGAGGATATTCCTGTTTACACATATATGTTATCAATACATAATTAAAACACAGTCAAATTGAAAGATACTAATGAAGGTAATATGTTGATGACTTTATATTTCACAATTTGATAAACACAAGCGCACATTTGTTGAAAAATAAAACAATGAGAACTGAAGCTATTCATCAGCGCTGTGAGTGGGGAAAACTCCGCTACAGCAAATTGTTTATTAGTTTTATGATATGTTATGCGTTACTGTATGTATACTCTATCAGTGTGTGTCTTTAGTTATTAAAAATTTGTAATAAAGGTACGATAGAGCGTGTTTTCATTTCACGCAATATGCAAAAAACTTCAATTTGGTGACAAAATCATCCCTTTTACTAGCTCAGCCTCTTTCCTAGAGGCCTGGTGGGATAATTTTATTGGATTGTGCTAATTCTAAATCTGTTCCCCTGTTTTATTGAACATATTGAAAATATAGATTCTATATTATATATCACTACATACATGTAGGTCACTTATAATTGTATGCTTAAAAATCATATTATTACAATAGTTCAGAAAAAAAATCTAATATGAAACCACAAGTGTGATTACTACAACATGTATCGTCAACGAAGGAAGATGTCTGGCATACTATAATGGTATTTTCATATCCTCTTTACTGAATTGCATTTAAAGGTGCATCCGTTGTGTCATTGGGGGTCACATATGCCAAACTTTAAAAATGGTGTTATTTTATCGATTAATAGGCTACCGACTGTTGCCGAAAATAATAATTTTTATGATTGTCGACTCAATGATTTCTGATAAAAAAACGGACAATGCATTGCAATTGGTGCGCCAATCTGTCAAACGTAATTTTGGGTTGATAGTGTTTAATGGGTGAAATTACAACTGTTCATGTAAATGGAACATGAATTTTCTGTTTCTGCACATGTATAATGATATTTCTGGAGTTTCAATGAAAACTAAATATGATGATATATTATGTGATTGTCGGTTAATGTGTTGAGTGAAATTTTTTAACTGAAATCAGCACGTATGGTGTTATGGCACGTATGCAAAGCCAAATAAAATTTAATGAAACACACTGGATGCACCTTTAAGTGTAAACATTTAAAATAAAAGTGTTATTCAGTAACATTCATTTATAATTTACATCTATCATGTCTATTGTGAAATCTACATTGCACATGTATGTAGGAAGTCAATCCTGTCACACTCAATATAACATTATGGTTCTATTATCCTTAAATAACGTTTTGATTCACTCCAGACTCACGAGTCAATGACACAGTTGAGTTCACTCAGGTCAGTACTTACCTTTGCTAAATGTCAGGCGAGTCTAGGGGATTACCCCGATCACCTGATGCAGGTGAACTGGTTCTGATTGGGTAGCGAAGAAATCGTTAGACCATGATGCACAGAAAGTGATTCATGAGACAAATAAGTTCTCAGTTGTGATTTTCAAGAAGATCTCACTTAAGGAGAGGATTCTATCAGAATATTTATTTCCGAAACAAATTTTCTTTACTTGTATGACATGGATGTTAAGTTTAAAGGTGAGTGCTTTATATATGAAGTTTTTTTTTTATTTAATTGTTTTCCATTCATTAATGGGATATTAATTTTTATTATATGACGAGCAGTGAAATACTGGGATTTATCAGTGAAATAAACTGTCTATCAAGCTACAGTGAAAATTACTTATATTTTCACTGCGAACGGTGACTGATATAATTTGACGTCATAAAACAATGGTCTCGCGCGGCGATTTGGCTTATGACGTCACAGTGTTACTGTGGTGACGGGCTGTTCCTTGCGGCCGCTTGGCGTGATAACGACCCTTTTCGGACGTAATTACATGGATAATATCATATAATAAATAGAATATCCGTCAATTCTTGACAAATACCATGTTTATCTCATCTCGTGAGGTAGAAAAGTTATATATTTTCACTCGTGGTGCAGAAAAAGCATGGTATTAGTCAAGAAAAGACAGATATCCTCTGTATGTTGACACTTTTATAATGCTTACCCGGTATGTGCCTTTGACTAGAGTGACAGTCTGAAGGTTTTTTGTCCAAAAAGTCATAGGTCAATCATGAAATTAGGGGAAAATAGGTGATAGAACTCTCAAAATATGCAGTCTCAATTCTGAGAAATGAAGACTTGGGTTTTAGGAATCTGCAATGGTTGTAGGAAAAATAGGGGAATATAGTCCAAGGGACTTTACATTCTATTTTTAATTAATTTTCAATTTCTAGTCTGTGGAAAATATAGACAAGCTTTTTTATGTAGAGGGAGGTAAAAGGATAATCGAGAGAAGAAAAAAGCTAAAGAGAGACTTTGAGGCAGTCTAAATGACGACTAACAGTATATGTCATTACTCTGTAGTACTTCACTATCATTGACCCCGAGGTCAAGCCATTATATAACACTGGCTTAGATTGCACATACATGCTTTATTTATCTAGAGAACGGCTGCAAGGTAAATATGGAAAACAATAGCACTATCGTAAGTACCATGTATATGTATAAATAAGTCGGATATTTGATCCAAGAGGACCGGTCAAAAAGGAGGACAGTTTGTACATAGTTTGATATTGGTTTTATTGAATTTATGTCCCATGTCAAAGAAGGTTGATTGATACTGAACTCGTAGCATATTTAATTTGATATGTCATTTGAATAATCAATGATTGCTTTTGTTTATCCTTAATTGAAATTTGGATTTAAGTTTTATTAATTAAAAAAAATCAGTTAATCAGATCTCATTGATCATTTCTTATCAATTTTGAAGAGGTCATATTACACGATTATTGACTAATTATTGGTCTGGACTTTTTTCTGTGGAATGTAGATTAATTTCAACAGAAAATATGTAGGAGATGTTTTAAAAGTTGAGAAATAGATGTGGAATTATTTTGAGATGAATTGAGTTGTGTAACAAAAAAGCCATTTTTTTGGGGAGTCGAACAAGCCAGGACTTGATTATCCAACGAAAAAATCGTTCTGCTCTGAGTACATGTACAAGTCATTCAGGTTTATGTAAACACTATAAATAATGAGAAGTCTGTTCTCAATACAGCTTGTATTGCCCTAACCTTTTTATACTTTGATAAGTTGCGACTATTAATTACAATTAAAGGTACATCCATGGTGTTGTTGGGTGTCACATATTGCAAACGTTATAAATGGTGTTACTTTATCGAGAAGTACCTACTGTTACCGAAAACAACCATTTTGATGATAGTCGACTTAGTATATTGATGATATGAAGGTAAAAGTTGTGATTTCTGATCGAAAACCGGACAATGCATCGCGATTGACTCGCGCCAATGAGTCAAACATAATTTGGGAATCTTATTTATAAGAGACAAAATGATATTTTTGGGTTGATAATGTTTAATAGGCGACATAACTACTGTGCATGTAAATGGAATGTGAAATTTCGGTTTCTGCACATACATAATTATGTCACTCAATTTTAATTGGAAACTAGTAATTATGATATATTTGGCGATTGGGGATGAATATGGAAGCTGAGTTAACTCATTTGCACTGTAAACAGCACTTATGGTGAGTCAGAACGTATTAAACCCATAAAATTTTATGAAACACAATGGATGCAGTTTTAAGTTACGCAAAAATTAAACTACCGAAGGCTATGTTACATTGAAATGAATGTCGTAGATGTTATGATAGTTCGGGGAGGCGATCTTGATGAATATAATCAATAACTAACACCCACACTATATGTAAGGTTTTAATCTAATAATAAGAATAATGCATGACATCTATATAGCGTACAAGTCTCTTTATTATGGACTCCTACTTACTGCTCTAAAGCATTAGTTTTTAATTTGACAATAACATGACACTGAGTCTCTCTGAAAGAGAAGATAGAGAGCTAAAGACAGGGAGAGGGAGAATGTGAGAGAGGTAAGGGATTAAGTTTTACTATCCTAACTAGGGCTGTGTATTGCCTCAATTTTTTTATTACGATACGTATTGCTGAACTGTAATGTATTGCAATACGTACCACAATATATTGCACGATCCTCTGATAATGAGATATTTCTCCAAAAACAATTTTAACTAGTGCCAATGATATTGCAACATGCTAAATGAACTCTTAACATTTTATACCTCTTTTTGCTATTTAAAATTGACACATGTGATAAATGACTTTTCAAAGAACATTTGTAATACAGTCCAACACACATTCTAGCGCTTCAAAATAATTTTCTTAATACAAGTTAGCCAGTAAATGTGACTTTTACAAGGTAAATGAATAAATTGACTTAATATTTGTTGGTGCAATATATTGCGATATGAAAATCGTGTATTGCACAACTCTGTATTGCAATATATTGGTATTGCAATAATATTGCACAGCCTTAATCCTTAATCCTAACAGACACTATATGTAAGGTTTTAAATCTAATAATAAGAACAATGCATGACATCTATATAGACTACAAGTCTCTATATTATGGACTCCTACTTACTGCTCTAAAGCATTAGTTTTTAATTTGACAACAACATGACACTGAGTCTTGGGGAAAGAGAAGATAGAGAGCTAAAGACAGGGAGAGGGAGAATGTGAGAGAGGTAAGGGATTAAGTTTTACTATCCTAACTAGGGCTGTGTATTGCCTCAATTTTTTAATTGCGATACGTATTGCTGAACTGTAATGTATTGCAATACGTACCACAATATATTGCACGATCCTCTGATAATGAGATATTTCTCCAGAAACAATTTTAACTAGTGCCAATGATATTGCAACATGCTAAATGAACTCTTAACATTTTATACCTCTTTTTGCTATTTAAACATGACACATTTGATAAATGACTTTTCAAAGAACATTTGTAATACAGTCCAACACACATTCTAGCACTTCAAAATAATTTTCTTTATACAAGTTAGCCAGTAAATGTGACTTTTACAAGGTAAATGAATAAATTGACTTAATATTTGTTGGTGCAATATATTGCGATATGAAAATCGTGTAAGCACAACTCTGTATTGCAATATATTGGTATTGCAATAATATTGCACAGCCTTAATCCTTAATCCTAACAGACACTATATGTAAGGTTTTAAATCTAATAATAAGAACAATGCATGACATCTATATAGACTACAAGTCTCTATATTATGGACTCCTACTTACTGCTCTAAAGCATTAGTTTTTAATTTGACAGTAACATGACACTGAGTCTTGGGGAAAGAGAAGATAGAGAGCTAAAGACTAAGGATTAAGTTTTACTATCCTTATCCTAACAGACACTTGAACATTGGTATGTGATGATATATGGGCTGGTACAGTCCAACTCCAGATGTATAACACCGCTAGGACTATATCATGTGTTACCTGTATCTGTGTACATACATACAAGTACTTATCAGTTGTACACTGACAACAGGTGAAGTGTTTTATACCGGGAAGTGTGTCACGGATACATACCTGTACAGGTGAGATCAGAGTTATTGTGTACCTGTACAGGTGAGATCAGCAGTTCTTGTGTACCTGTACAGGTGAGATCAGAAGCTCTTCTGTACCTGTACAGGTGAGATCAGAAGCTCTTCTGTACCTGTACAGGTGAGATCAGAAGTTCTTCTGTACCTGTACAGGTGAGATCAGAAGTTTTTCTGTACCTGTACCTGTATAGGTATATATGTCAAATTTGACAACTATTTTGATATTTCATTTCATGATGCTGAAACCAATACATTAAAGGTACAGGTGAGATCAGAAGTTCTTGTGTACCTGTACCTTGGTCCTGTATAGGTATATATGTCAAATTTGACAACGATTGTGATATTTCATTTCATGATGCTTCTGGTGTTGAAGTGAACTACATTGAAGATATGTCCATCTTTACGACATGAGTGCCCTAATTATTCATTTTCTTGTTTTTGATGAATTCACTACTCCTTATGCAGATTCAATACGTATGATGTCTCAAAACATGATTTTGTGATTATTTTGCATTTTAAACAAATTCAGTTTAGCATTCCACCCAAACCTTACTACATGTAGAACAGTTTTCCAAAGCAGATAAAGTTCCCAAGCCCCTGGTAGAGCAATTACAAAAAAATGTTATGTCAGGCAATATTGGCCCCTTGTGCATAAACGTATGCCTTACCAACATGACACCATCTCTTTGACACGTTATGAATCAATATGCCACGGTAACTGAAATGATTTCATCTAAGTAATGAATTCAATTTTACCAGAATTTATTCTGAACAATGCTTTCACTCTCTCTCAGTCTTGAATTTGAATGTTGCTGAATAAGCTGAACAACAGTCCCAGTCATGGCTGCTATAAAGCAATTGAGGACAGAATAGGTCGTGGTTATTGATCAGCCGACATTGATACCCTGAGAAAGATTTTCTACATGCCAGCCATTGATGGATTATATGCCCCGAATGTTCACACCGAAAATGTTGGCAGTTGTAATTTGAAAGCTTCCAGGTTAAGAAGTCTCCCTCTTTTTGGTCGTCTGATAGATACCGTTGACAGTTTGGTTTCTCTATTAGCTGTCCTTCATGAAGGTATTTTCTGCCATTTTTTCTCATGATTCATGAATTATTTTATGATTCCTCAGCTTTCATCAGTATGATGGAGACTAGCAGATGTAGTGAGTGAATTTTCGTGACAAAGGAGGGCCCGGAACCATTTATGGTCCTCAGACATTCTAAGGGTTAAAGTTGTTTTCAGAAGTATAGACGTTTCTATTTCCAAAGTCATGGGCGCTGCCATCTTGGTGTCATGTGACTGTCCGCCATTAAGGTGCTGAAATGTCAGCTTGCCTGACGTTAGTGTGGAGTGAATTTTCATGACAAAGGAGGGCCCGGAACCATTTATGGTCCTAAGACATTCTAAGGGTTAAAGTTGATTTCAGTAGTATAGACGTTTCTATTTCCAAAGTCATGGGCGCCGCCATCTTGGTGTCACGTGACTGTCCGTCATTAAGGTGCTGAAACGTCAGCTTGCCTGACGTTAGTGTGGAGTGAATTTTCATGACAAAGGAGGGCCCGGAACCATTTATGGTCCTAAGACATTCTAAGGGTTAAAGTTGATTTCAGAAGTATAGACGTTTCTATTTCCAAAGTCATGGGCGCCGTCATCTTGGTGTCACGTGACTGTCCGTCATTAAGGTGCTGAAACGTCAGCTTGCCTGACGTGAGAGTGAATTGAATGTTCGTGACAAGGGAGGGCCCCGAACCATTTATGGTCCTAAGCTATAAGACATTCTAAGGGTTAAAGTTGATTTCAGAAGTATAAATAATAAATAATCAGGTGATTGACAATCAACAATCGATTAAAAAAAAAAGTTGTTGATTGAAAACATGAGAGACAATTTAGAGAATAAATTATAGTTGATACTTTATACTTTTATACCAATTTATGCAAATTTTGACATTTTGACTCTAAAAACCTATAAAGAAATGAATTCATTTTGTCTGGCCTTATGTATGAGGAAGTTACGGTTAACTGTAGAGCAGTGTATGAAAACTACCCCCTGTATTATTGATCTTACAGGTTATGATAACGTTTTGTTTTCAATCATGGAAAATGACCCCTGCTTGTTTACACAAATATGGCATGTTCAAAATCGTTACTACACAACAGACAGACAAGCGACATGACTTCAACTGTGTTGAGAGCACTAAATCCATCAGGTATCGCTACATCAGCTAGATTCATTGATTGTACAGGGCTCTTCTCCGTAAAGAGGATTTAGGCATGATGTCAAGTCGATCTTAGCAATCAGGGAATGCTCGACATGACACTTCGATCCACCAGAAAGTAAACTAAAAGGGGAGGTGGGGGTACCATCTTAACAACGCGGTGTAGCTGGCCTCTCACGCCAGAGACCGGGGATGAATTCCGGCGGAGACACCAAAAATTTGTGACCTGGGTCTCACACTGTGTTGTGCCCTTGGGCAAGGCACTTCATCCACACTGCACTCAGTCCATCCAGCTGTTAAAATGGGTACCTGAACACGGGAAAATGCGGACCTATCCGGTCGCGCAGAGCGCTTAGTAGCAGCCTGAAAGTACAATTCCTTCAGGGTAATAATGTGTAGCGCTTAGAGCATGCTAAGCATGGTTTTAGTGCAATATAAATATGCATTTATAACAAAGAGACAACCCAGGGGCAATGCCAACTCTGGGGGGACGTACCACTCACTCAATACTTTCACCAGATAGTCCCACAAGACTTTCAAGTAAATCAAAACATTGGATCACTCTGGAATTTTGATACATGTTATTGATATTCGTTATTGAATTAAATAAATGGAAGTTCAATAGTGATCTTGGTGTACCTCTTTTGACTGGGAATCTTTGAAGTTGAGAAATGGTACTGGGGAGATTCATTGAAAACATTGCCACAACTAGATGTAGGCTTTTGTGTTGCTGCAAATGTGTTGTACCTCAATACACGCAAATTTGTCCAATATGCAAATAAGGGGCGGGATAGCGCAGTGGTTAGCGCGTTCGGCTTCGGATCGAGAGGTCCGGGGTTCGAATCCCGCCAGGGGCACGGCATCATTGTCTGCAGTAGAGAACTGTTCTACACGCAGTCAGGTTTGGGTGCAATGCTACACTGAATTTCAGTGCAGTGCCACCCATGGTTCGCTAGTTCCAGCCGTTGCTCGCAGGTTTCACCGCAATGCATAGCCACATGGCGTTGCGGGCTTTTTCCCTGCCATAATACTAGCAGCCGCGATGTAAGTGAAATATACTTGAAAGCGGCGTTAAACCCTAACTCACTCACTCACCCAATATGCAAATAATTAGGGGTGAAGCGGTACAATTGAGCTTTGATTTGGTATGTATTGCGGTTCAGAACCCTTTGTTCGGTACATTTTTGGTTTGGTTCAGAACAGAGGACCATGAACCTTTTCACCCCTACAAATAAAATTTTAATTCCCTGAAATCCTTGTTTTTAGTTTGAGTTGTTCCAAAGCTTCATAGACTTGTACAAATCTGTGGATCCTGAAAAGAACAGAGCGTAACTGATCATTTATTCTAAACATTTCACAAGTATTTAAGATAGAATTAAATTTTCCAACAAGTGCTTTTTGTCGACAAAGCTTTAAATGTCAAACACTGATGTATTTCTAATTACATTTTGCATTATATATAATTGAAAACTTCATTACAAGATTTAATCAATATTCTTGTTTAATTTGATCCAAATGTTCCTGAAATAGTAAACATGTCAATTAAAATCTGTTTCATATTAGTTAATGACAAAAATACTTATATAAATGACATTTATTAAAATTAATTTTAAAATTCATGGGGGTGTTTTAATGTCATGTCAGGTTAGGTATGCCACACTGTGGGGATTACCAATATACGGAGTATCAAGAGGGTAAGGTGGTTCGAACTCGCCCCCACTCACCCACCGAGCACACACCCTATTGAAATGTGCATGGCACTGAAAAGAATGGTATTGATAGGTTATATAGTAAGTACAGATGTAATTGAAATGTGCTGGGTTGGATACAGGTGAGGTGAGTTGGGGTTTAATGCCGCTTTCAAGAGTATTTTACTTATATCATGGCTGCTAGTATAATGGCACTTTTTCCAAACCCCGAAAATGCTCTCAGTGGCAGTGTTGTTCCTAGAGGGGGTCCTGGGATCATTTGCCCACCTTTTTGGCTTGGTGTCCCTTAAAATTTGGAACACTACACTACAGTGGGATGTGGGGGGGGGGGGGGGGGGGTGGCTTGAGTGATGCACCACTGGTTTGACTTTGGTTTCAATAGTCATTTTTCAAATGACCATCTCTGTATCAGCCCCTGATGAAATGTGTAATTTCGGCATCTGCACATGCATAATACTAATTATTGCGTAAACTATCCCTCTAGATTGAGTTGCCTACATCTCCAAGTCTGGAGAGGTTATACAGAGTAAAAAAATAAAATTTTATGTGGTGTGTGTGTGTTGTTCTTTCCCTGAGTTATCTCCCCTGGCTGAATTATCTTCCCCTGTCAACAGGATGTTTACCTCATTCTATTCTCTGTATGGACTGGGTAGAGGTTCACTGAGTGAGAGAGTAAAATTTTTTCTGTCTTCTTGAGTCTCCCTTTGGGATTTCACTTGAAGAGCTTCTGGTTTCATCCTTGTGTCATTCTGCTTTGGATTTCAAGTGGATTCAACTGGGTGAGATCGTTTTTGATTTACCTTGTGTGTGAAAAAATTATCCTTCAACTTTCCCGCCATTTTTCATTCATCCAAGATGTCTGCCAATCAAAACAAGTGTTTAACCTGTCAGAAGTATTTACATAAGGGGGATCCCCATTCATCATGCTATGCTTGCTTTAAGGATCTACCTTGCTTGTTTGACTCTAGATGTTTGTTGTGTAAAGACTTGCCTGATAAACTTTGGATTGAAATGAACCAACTTAGATCTAAGCCTAAGACCCCTAAGAGGAAGAAGGACTCAGATTCGTCTGTTAGCAAGAGATCGAGATCTGTCACCCCCACTCTTGATAAACCCTCCTCTGAACTATCAGAATTAAAAGCTATGTAAGTGGCTTTAGCTACTTCTGTTTCTTCTATCAAGGAGACGAATGAGAAGAAGTTTGAGGAGATAGAGGCCAAGTTGGCAGAGCCGTCGGTAGCAGGCCGCGGTTCTTGTCATCTTGGGACCGTTGGGTCCAGTTCCCCACCTCCGAAATCCCTGGCCTTGGGCGCAGTGGACAAGGAATGGGGACTGCCTGCCGTTGGTTCGGGCCGCGGGGAGCGCATTAAGACCCAAAACCCAACCACGGTCATCACCACCCAGCCAGGCACGGTCGGGGACGGTGTCTCAGTCCCTCACGGGACAGGGACTCCCCCGACCAATCCTGGCCTGGGTGGCGGGGAATCCAACGCTCAGGTCGGAGCACGGGTTTCCCGGGCCAGAGGGGAAGCCACGGTGTCCACGGACGCACGGGCTAACCATGGCAAGACAACTGGGCCGGCTCATACCGTCACGAGTCCCGTTAGCACGGGCAACACGGACGAAGCCACTCAGTCTGTTGAGTCGCTGGCCGACCGAGGCGGTAGTACTCACGTGCCCCAGCAGGTCGATCCCGTTAAGCCAAGCGTTAGCACGTGCGGCACGGGCGTCCTAGCTGATGGTGACTGGGACCAAAGCCAGCTACCTAACGGTGCAGCTGACTTGGTTGATGTCAACAGGCCACTTTTCATACCTATCCTGACTCAGCATCTACATGTGTCTACCAGTACGGACTCTGTTGATGTGTCAGTCTTTGATCATGAGGGCCAACTAATTATTAAATCGGATTGTCAAGCTGCCGACTTAGTTCCGGAATGGTCTTTTGTAGACAAGTTGGACTCTGTGCATCACCTCAAACCGTCAACTATGCCAATTTCCACGGAGCAATTGGAAGTTACTAAACCGGACGAACTTGGGAATTCGGGACTGCTTCCTACCCCTAAGATTCCTAAATTATCTCTGCCTCATTCTACTGTTGTGAAGACAGGTTTTTCGTCAGTAAATGAGAGGATCAATCCCAACCTTCCTTCGCATTTAGCCGAGTCTAAGTCAAGGTTACCTTATGTTATTCACAACCGATACATGTCTACCGGTCTTCCCGCCTTGGACCAAGAATTCGATAGACTTAACCCTCGACCTGCCAGTGTGAATACCAAACCGATGCCTAGGTCTGACATTTTGGAAATGGATGCGAATGCCAGATTTTCCATGGACACTCTCTCGTACATCAACTCGTTCTGTGCTGGTATTAGAGAGTTACTCCCTCCCAAGTTTGCTTCCTATGAGGGCATTTCTCCAGATACGCTAGTGACCATGAGGGCTGACGACGCCGCGATGGCTCATGGTTTCCTGGACAACATCTTTTTAGCTTCCCAAGATTTAGCAAGTGCATCGGCTAACACGATTGCCAAATCTGTTCTCCACGAAAGGGACTTCCAAATTTCTCGTGTTCGAGACTTGCCACAAGATGTGAGAGATTCCTTGATGTCTCAGCCAGTGCAATCCCCCACCTTGTTTAATGGAACCTGCATAGAAGCAAGCGCCACGCAGGAGACCATGACTACTAAGAGCCTGAACCTTAAACTTTCGCAAGCGCTGTTAAACAAGGGCAAGTTTAACGAATCCCGTAGGGGGAACGGGGGGTCCAGGGCTCCCCCCAAGCAGTCGTATGCCAAGCCGTCGGCTCCACCAGCGCCTACTAAGAACTACTTTCAAAGTGAACGGGACAACCGGGACAACCAGCCGGTACCCAACAGAGACCAAGCTAGTCAACAGCAGACCAGGGGTCAGTCTAGGGGTCGCTTCCACAAGGGTCAACAGCGACGGTGACTCGTCTGTCCCTCCCGGTCTGTCTCCCCCCTTACGGCCGCTTCCGTCCTCCGACATGATTTTGAATTGCGAGTTCCCCCAACCGACCTCCCCCTCCCCAGTGGGAGGCGGCCTGATGTCATACCACCGCAACTGGGAAATCATCACACAGGATCCATGGATTCTTTCGGTGATATCAGAGGGTTATCGTCTCCATTGGAACTTTGTACCTCCACTTACGGCAATTCCACAAGGGAAACGCTTCTTCCTAAAGGGACCCAAACTAGATGCCGCTCTCGTTGCTATAGAGCTACTCTTAGAAAAAGGCGCCGTCACAGAGCCAGACCCTTCAGACAGCTCGGAGGGGTTCTACTCACCAGTCTTCCTGGTACCCAAGAAGGACTGCAAAGATATGAGGATGATAATAGACTTAAAGGTGCTCTACAAGTCATTTCTCAAAAGGCCACCCAAGTTTACGATGGACTCTCTCAGGGCCATTCGTAAGCTGATTCAGCCTCAGTCTCTGTTTGCAAGCCAGGATTTAAAAGACGCTTATCTCCATGTTCCGATTCATCAGAGCTCCAGGAAGTTCCTCAGATTCAGTGTGAACGGCCGCCGGTTCAAATTCAAAGTGCTACCGTTTGGTATTTCCGTCGCCCCCTGGCTATTCACTATGATCATGGCTCCCGTGCTACAGTTTCTGCATCTGAAACAAGTGTTCATTCACGGCTATCTCGAAGACTTTCTACTGCGTCATCAGCTACCAGAGGTATTGAGACTCCACCTAGACTTCGTGGCTCACGTATTCAGCCATTTGGGTTGGGTCATTCATCCAGGAAAACTCAGACCATTTATACCGACACCTCCAATCTGGGTTTGGGTGCTCACTGCAACGACCTTCAAGTCAAGGGCACTTGGACTCAGTTGGAATCACAGTTTCATATCAACCATCTGGAACTTCTAGCAGTGATACGGGCTCTTACCCATTGGAGGTTCCTTCTGTCTCACACCAGCGTAGTGGTTGCCACAGACAACTCGACAGTGGTAGCCTATATCAACAAACAAGGGGGCACCAGATCTCCTTCCCTAATGCAGAGTACGAGAGATCTTTACCACCTAGTCGATTCTCTTCAGATGTCTATTCAAGCGAGACATATTCCGGGCAAGCTGAATTTTCTCGCAGATTCACTTTCCAGAACGAATCAAGTAGTGTCCTCGGAATGGACTGTGCATCAGAGTGTCATAGATCTCATAGAGGACAGATGGGAACGTACACAGATAGATCTTTTCGCGACAGCTCTCAACTATCGACTTCCCAAGTACATCAGTCCAGTGCCCGACCCTCAAGCTCTAGCAGTGGATGCTCTATCTTATCCGTGGGACAATCTCTTGGCTTATGCCTTCCCTCCGTTCAAGTTAATCCCGGACGTGATAAGCAAGATCAGGAGACATCAATGTACCCTATTCTTGGTAGCCCCCTTCTGGCCCAAGAGACCATGGTTCCCGTCGCTTCTGGATCTAGCGTCAGATCCCCCACTACGTCTTCCACTGTGGCCCAATCTTCTGCAACAGCCACTTTGGCAATCCCACAACGTCAACTTGCAAGCATTCAACCTTCACGTTTGGCGCATATCAAGCAGTCCCTACAGCAGAAAGGGTTCGCCAAGGACACTAGCTCAGCTATTACCAAATCTATCAGACCATCAACTTCTGCACTATATGACAACAAATGGGATAGATTCCAGCTCTGGAGACGAGAGCACCAGTTATCCCTCGTCCCCCTCTCCATCCCCATGATCGCAGATTTTCTAAATCATCTTCGCAAGGACTGTAACCTCAAGGCAGGTACCATAGAAGGCTACAGATCTGCTATTGCCTCTGTTTCGGATCTAGAGGGTCTCTCTGTTGGCTCAGACGTTCCCCTAACCAAGTTGATCAGATCTTTCAAGTTGCAAGACATCAGATCTCCGTCAATTTTCCCCAAGTGGGATTTAGTTCTGGTTCTCAAATCGCTTCAGCAACCTCCTTACGAATCTCTGAACTCTACATCACTAAAGTTTTTATCCTGGAAAACTGCATTTCTTATAGCCTTTGCGTCGGCTGCAAGAGTGTCTGAGTTACATGCTATAGACGTGTCATCTGTTGCCTTCTCCGAGCATTACAAGTCTGTATCTTTTAGAGCAATCCCAGAGTTCCTTGCCAAAAACCAATCAACAGCAGCAGGCCCCCTGGGTACCAGGGTATACTCCATCCCAGCGCTCCCTAGACCCAATGGGAAACTAGACAAGAATCGCCTTTTGTGCCCAGTTACAGCCTTACGCTGGTATCTAGAGAGAACACAAACTTTCAGGAAAAAGCGAAGAAGACTATTTCTATCCTGCAAGCAAGCTATGGAGTCAGAAATATCCAAGAACACTATCGCTTCATGGTTGAGAAAGACTATTGTGCTAGCGTATTCCAATGCGGAGTTCTCTGAAGCAGAATCTACTTACTCTCCTCACGAAATTCGAGCTCTCTCTACCTCCCTGGCCACCTGGAAGTCAGTGTCAGTTGACCAGGTCGTTGCTTCGTGCCAGTGGAAGTCCTCCTCAGCTTTCACCAGAGCTTACCTAAGAGACGTAGCCCCAATGATTGGGGGCCTATCGTCCCTGGGGCCCTTGGTGGCGGCTCAGCACCTCTCTGCTTGACCCCCTCCCCAGGGAAAAAAGGGGGGGGGGGGGGGGGGGGGGGGAGTGACCCGGGGATAGTGTCCAGCCTCTAGCTGTCCTCGGAAAGTGGTGACTTCTATTCCATTAGAAGGTGGGCATATTCAAAGACCTAATTATAATTGTACCAAATATCCCGTTAGGGGAAGTATTATCAGTCTCTAAGTGAGCTAAGGTTGGTGAGATACGGCAACGAATCGTATTTCCCCCTAAGTGAGACCTGGCTGGTTTATGATTTTACCCATCCAAGTGTAGGAATAACGGTAAATTCCTGAGTATTATCGGCTATTTTCGTGAATATAAGGAGGAAATTTGAGGAAATTCCCGCAAATATTATCAAAAGTCACTCTAAGCCTGAATTCCTTATCTGAGTCAAGGAATAACGGTAAATTATGTCCGATTACCTCGGAATATTACGTAAAATAGTATATTTTATACCAAAATAGACCTTATTTTAACCCCTAAGAAGGGAAAGATACGATCTTTTAAGCATTGAATAGGAAGATATTCAATGCTGGAAATACGATCTACTACCAAAATAGGATATTTTTACGGAATTTGGAACAAAAGTATGATTTTTTGGAAGAGTTATCTCCCTTTATTCCTCCATGGATATGAGTTTGTCTTATCAAGTCCTTAGGATTGGGACTAGGTTTGGAGTGGTCTACGAATTTGGACTCCCTCCAGCCTTATGTGTTATTCTGGCAACTCAATCTAGAGGGATAGTTTACGCAATAATTATGAACAATCACAATTATTGTTAGTAATTATAAGTAAACATACCTCTAGATTGAGGATGTACTCCCACCCTCCTCCCCGTCATCCAAATTATACTTCGAATAGAATGAGGTAAACATCCTGTTGACAGGGGAAGATAATTCAGCCAGGGGAGATAACTCAGGGAAAGAACAACACACACACACCACATAAAATTTTATTTTTTTACTCTGTATAACCTCTCCAGACTTGGAGATGTAGGCAACTCAATCTAGAGGTATGTTTACTTATAATTACTAACAATAATTGTGATTGTTCATGTTGCTGGATATTCATGGAAAACAAGAGTTTTCATATATTTGTCTTCTGATAATGTATATGCAGTTGAGTGGGAGTGAGATGTTTTGAACTTAAAATCAGAGCATATATGGTATTGGGCACGAATCAAAGGCAAATACAATTTTATGAAAAATACTTTGATAACTGATCAGGGTTTCAAAATTGGTTTCAGTAAACTTTATGTCATTTGAAAAAAACATATGAATAAGAAATTTCTACAAATATATTTTAAATTTGGACAAATTATGTCAGAAATTAATGTAATAATTATATTGACAGTTACGTGAGGTTTCCATGGGTAAGGATACCAAAGATACTAAAGCAAAACCATGTGAAAACATGTTGACAAGAAAACATTTTAGAAACATTTGAATGCATTTGAGTTGTTTTTCGTTACAGATTGCAGTCTCTTGTTTTGTTTAATTAGAATATTTATAGTCTCTCTACATTCATTGTGCAATCAATGCACACGGATGATTTATTGCCATTGATTGCTGTATGTAGTTTGCATGATTATTTGTTTAACGAAGAGAACATTCTCTGTACATGCGATGCTATTTCAGTGTCTGTGAAACCGTTTTCAGAATGGTATTTTAATTGACATGTTCATGGCGAAATTTTAGGTACTATTTGAAAATAGTCTTGCTGCAGTGTTTGTTCTTAAAGATAAATAGTCAAAAGAGATTTTTCTTTTTATATCTAGCATTAATCTTCTTTAGATTAAAATACATTTTAAAATGGTTAGCATGCCAAAGACACCAAGGTTCGAAACCTGGTGGGAACACTGTGTTGTGTTTCATTTCGACATGGGAAGTATGGACCACAGGCGCCAGACCCTAAATATACACCTACGTATATATATCTACCTACCTATGTATCATATAAAGAAGGTATGACACTGTCCGCCATCTTGAATCCTGGCATAGGACCGAAGACCATACTGACCACACCGAATTTCATGCTTTCTTATAAAATGGTGATTTAAGGAAACTAGTGCATGTTTATTCATTCCAAATCCAAAATTACGGGTTTAACTTCTATAATTTGTCATGCATTCTGGTTTTATTATACCCCCGACCAACGGTTGGGGGTATATAGTTATACCAACGATTCCGTCCGTCTGTCCTTCCGTCCGAAGACAATTTTTGTCCGATCGATTACAGAAAAACTATTCGTCTCATCCTTTTTAAATTTGGTAGATGTCTTCTTCACCACTAGGAGAGGTGCAGTGCGAAGTTTAAACCGAATTTGTGAATTTTTGAATTTTTGGCGATTTTTTTTATTTTTTAACTTAGTCAAATTCTGAGCATTTTTTGTCCGTTTGATTACAAAAAAACTATTCATCTCATCCTTTTCAAATTTGGTACATGTCTTCTTCACCACTAGGAAAGGTGCAGTGCGAAGTTTAAACCGAATTGATGAATTTTTGAATTTTTGGCGATTTTTTAAATTTTTTAACTTAGTCAAATTCTAAGCATTTTTTGTCCGATCGATTACAAAAAAACTATTCATCTCATCCTTTTCAAATTTGGCACATGTCTCCTTCACCACTAGGAGAGGTGCATTACAAAATGTAACACGATTTGGTGAATTTTTGAATTTTTGGCGATTTTTTATATTCTTTTACTTTATCATAGCTAGAATGACTGAAGCTACTTCTGTATTGTGATTTGTTGACTTCATCATTTTCTTTTTCATGTAACTTTAATCAAAAGCTACTTCTGTGTTCTCGTTGATTTTACTATTTTATATTTCCACTGGTTATATTTTGGGAAAAGTTAAATTTTCTTTCCTTTCAGCCATAAACTGCTGTATATCTCTCACTGTGCCTTCAGGGGTGTGCTTCCATGTACCTGTTGTTTAAAGTCACTCGAATGAATCATTATGATGGATTAATTTCCAAAATAAAGTTGAAATCAGTGGTAATAGCAGTAGTGTATTATATTACCAATACCTTTTCAAGTTACTTTTATTCCTATTTTGACTTAAACCACCTTTTTCACATGAAGATCGAGACTTGTCCTACCATTTTCACAAACAGTTTAATCTTAGCAATTACATTTCAAAGCTTATCAATCCTTAGGTGTGCAGACACCTCTCTCTTTAAGTAAAATAAAAATGTCAAACTTAAACAGTCGGGGGTATTAGTGAGCCACGCTCACTTTTTTGCTTGTTTAAGATTAATTAACCATAGAGTTTACTTTCCTTACCTCTCGATCAAACAACTAAACTACATTATTTATTCTTGAGACAAGTGTCTTGCAATATATTGCAATATCACAATAAACGAGTTAAAATCGCAATGTATCGCAATGTGAAAAATCTTGGCAATACCCACCTCTAATCATTTACTATCATCACCTGTGATAATATATAACAATAGTCACCAGTGAATGAAACGCACCGTCAGAATAATTCTACACTAGCAGGTTAACGGTTAAACAATATGTTTACGTTTTTTTCCCTGATACATAGCTGTACTGGTAGGCAGTATATCTAGTATATATGATGCTGTATTGATCTCGTCAGACACTTAATTATCGGAAATTGTGCTGATGTTTTGTCATGCAATACGGTGTGCACCGGCGGATTGCACCAGCGGCCCAACGACAGATGTGGTTTCACGGTGTAGACTAGCCAATAGTCCTCCTTTCATTCAGTATTGATTTCACACGCTGTGATCTGTGATAGTCTCAAACGATCTTGTGGTGTTGCTTGGGTTCTATTGGGATCGTCAGATTGGACACTACTGGAGGATACTTGTGATTATACGGTATGTAACGTATCCGACTGTTTCTATTTTTAACAGTCTAGTGGTTGAATTAGCCATGTTTATTTGTACTTGCCCACTCTGAGTTGTCAATTGTACACGATTCTCAATGGGAGCAATCTGGGTCTAGTCACTGTTTATGCCATGATCCCAATTGTAATAATTATGGTATCAACCAAAAATCTCATTGGATTACCAAGAAAAGAACAAAGTCAAAACATGTTTAATGTAGATAAATAAACATCTTGTTTGATGTCAGTGGCAGATCCTGGGTGACGGGAGGGAGGGGGGGGGGAGGAAGAAAGTCGAAACATGGTTCAATGTAGATAAATGTTTGATATCAGTTGCAGATTTCTGGATCTGCCACTGGATGTTGTGTTATTTGCACAATTGTATTCTATTGAAATGGTTTGTTATTTGTCCGTTGTTTGCTAGATCCATCATAGATCCACAATACATGACTATGCAGACATCCTCAATGCAGTTTTACTATTCACCAAAATCTCAGAGAAATGTTGTCTGTTCCTTGGACTGTACAGAATACACCACTGGAATGCTGTGAGTCAGACTGGTAGACTAGTAGACTAGTAGATTGTCCTGCTTACATCCAGTATTGATTCTTCTGTTATACTCTGATCCTGGAGAGTCTGACAAGCCTTTTGTGTTCTTTGGACTGGAATCTTCAGATTGGACTGCTGCTGCTACTACTACTACTACTACTACTGCTGCTGCTAATACTACTACTACTACTACTACTGCTTCTTCTGCTGCTACTATTACTACCGCTGCTGCTACTACTACTACTACTGCTGCTGCTACTATTGCTGCTGCTACTACTACTGCTGCTACTACTAGTGCTGCTGCTACTACTACTACTGCTAGTGCTGCTACTACTACTACTACTACTACTACTACTACTGCTACCACTACTACTACTACTACTAGTGCTGCTGCTACTACTACTACTGCTAGTGCTGCTACTACTACTACTACTAGTGCTGCTGCTACTACTACTACTGCTAGTGCTGCTACTACTACTACTACTACTACTACTACTACTGCTACCACTACTACTACTACTACTAGTGCTGCTGCTACTACTACTACTGCTAGTGCTGCTACTACTACTACTACTACTACTGCTAGTGCTGCTACTACTACTACTACTACTACTACTGCTACTACTACTACTAGTGCTGCTGCTACTACTACTACTGCTAGTGCTGCTACTACTACTACTACTGCTACCACTACTACTACTACTAGTGCTGCTGCTACTACTACTACTGCTAGTGCTGCTGCTACTACTACTACTACTACTACTGCTAGTGCTGCTTCTACTACTGCTAGCGCTGCTGCTACTACTACTACTACTACTACTGCTGCTGCTGCCTATACTACTACTACTGCTGCTTATACTACTATTACTACTACTACTACTACTACTACTACTACTGTGCGCGTTGTGTTAAGCTTTCAAGCATCACTTTATATCATACAGAATTGGTTAGCATTTTTAAAAATCTTTTCAGCCACAGTCTGTATTTCTTGATAAATACCACTGTTGTTTATGTTCAGCACATGGGAGTCCAGCAAAACTGAAAATGGGGCACTTTAACTTGACTGTCCGTTTGAAAGTTTTATTTTCACCATGAAAAGTCTCATTATCTCAGAGGTTACTCAACTCATTTTACATCTTAATCTCTTAAAGTGAGAGTATCTTTGCATAAAATTGAATTTATCTTTGGTACTTGGCAAAACAGTGAAAACACCATATAATGTACTGATTTCAGTTCAAATCATCTCACTCGACACTGAATATTCTGGAGCGGTGTTGAAATAAATCTTAACCCTTAACTTGCGAATCCCGGCATAGTCCGGGATGGCCATAAACAATTCCTAGACTTAGATTTATTTGCGGATGACTACCTTTTTACTAGCACTCAACTATCCCTGTCCGCGATCTGCAAGTAGAGTTGTCTCCATGAGTCTCTCCATAAAAATGTTTGTATTATGCCTCGCAGTTCGCCACGATAACAAAACTCTGTCAATGTCCGGTCGAAATGTCCAGCAAAAATCACACCAAATAGCGTGTGCATTGTTGACTCGTAACGCATCGATAATTAGCTTTACAAAAGGCCAATTTTGTCGGGCTTCGCCATATAAAATTCGCAAATGTCCAAAAAATAATAAAGACACAGCAAGCGCCGTGAAAAAGGTCATGTTTACACATAATAAATTTTGAAACACTCGGCGGTTTTCACAACTTCTTACACATTTATCACTGCTAAACTACTGAATGCATTTTCATAATTTTTATATCACAATAAACCGAAAAGAATAATCTTTTATTCTATATAAATTGCGCATATTTATTCACCGATATAAAGATACAATTTTACCTTTCTGAGAGGCATGTGAAACCAAACGACACACAAACTAATCAACATATTTTCATCGGTTATGGTTCGAGGTTAGCATTTATTTGAAAGGTCAAACAACATAACCATATTTGGGTTGACATGTGCTTATTTGTCAACTGGTTCGAGATTATGATTTCTTGAACGCATATTGAACGCCCGTATATAGTCTTTTTTCGCGATGTAGATGCGATATATTTCGTAAAAACGGTACCGGAATCGCCGCCTGGAAATTCCGCCAGCAGAGCTAATTAGTGCCTAAGCTAAAATAATGCTGCGAGCTGGAGGGTCTGTAAATTCCGTCACAGGGGCTAAAATGGGTAAATTAGAAACACGGTAAGGGTTAATGACTTGTTCACATATCCATATTTCTATTTGAGAAATAAAAATATGTTTAAATCCCATTTTCACCCCCAAATGCCAACTATATGACAATTACATGTTTTCAATTTAAATCAAGCGGTGATCGTTTGCATGCCCTGAAATCATACGTCCCATTAACAGACTAGTTGTCAACTACCAAACTCTGTCTTTTGCCTGTTATAGATTCTAGTTCCAAAATTATGTTTACTTATTGGCATACATGTGCCAGCTGCAGTTTTGTCCAGTTTTCAATTAATAAAAAATGATGACTATACACTTTCATATCGTCATATTGTCACATTTCTGAACTGAATTTTTGGCAACAGTCAGATTGAGGAGCACTGAGTCAGTGCTCCTCAATGAAATAATGCCATTGATAACATTTGACATTTGATTCAAACAAAATACTTTATGTCACTTACAAAATATGATTGACACACTCAAGGGGGTGATAAACTTTCCATTTTGGGCGACTAACTTTCCCATGGGAAATTAACCAGTGATTGTTAAAGCATATACTGACTACATTGCCACTGCAAATACTGATTCCAAATGTCAAATTCCATCCAAAATGGTTGTTATGTGTTGAAAACTGCTTCCTGTGTTCCACCAATGGGTATATATATTATTGCTGTTGATAATTGTTCTGTTTCTGGGGTTCTGCATCTTTGTCTGCAGTAGAGAACTGTTCTACACGCAGTAAGGTTTGGGTGCAATGCTTCACTGAATTTCAGTGCAGTACAACCCATGGTTTGCTAGTTCAAGCCGATGTTTTAAGGTTTCAACGCAATGCATAGCCACATGGCGTTGCAGGCTTTCTCCCACCTCACCTCACCTCACCTCACCTCACCTCACCTCACCTCACCCCACCTCACCTCACCTCACCTCACCTCACCTCACCTCACCTCACCTTCATATTATTCCTGATCTTGTGGGATCCAGATCATGTGCTACACAGTGAATATGTCACACTTCCTTCTGGAAGGTGATATTTATTACTGCGTTTAAAGCCAATTGAGATTGAAATACATATATTTCTGTCAGAATTCGTCTTTAAAATGATATTTTATTATCAAGTTTGATTGTTCATATACTTTTAATGTGTACACGAGCTGATTGAATCCCTTCCAGGACAATAAAGTATTGTTATTATTGTCACTGGATCTATAGTCTGTGAGAGGGGTCTAATATTTCAGTAACATCTCCTGTGTCAATATTTATAGATGAGGCCATGGCAACAGAAAGATGTCTCCAGTTGCAGAGAAATATTACTTGGAGATAGCCGACACTGGCGAGAGAATATCAAAATAAAAAACGGGAAGATTTTCTGGGTCAAAATACATGACATTTCAGAGTATATACTTACTCCTTTATCCACCATCCTCGGTTACCCATGGTTTTATATATGCTCCGTTACTCTCCACTATATAACCCATGGGAAATTTCATCAGAGAAATCTGTACTCAAATTACCCGCCCTTGGCCGGCGTGAGCCAATGAAACCGCTACGCAGCTTGGACCTGGGAGCCAATGACAATTCATATCACTTCGTTGCAAAGCATGCGAGGTCATTTTGTTAGCCATCCGTCACTGGTTATCTCCCTTGACCATTTCCGTCTGAGTATTTTCTTTGGTTACTGACTTCGTCACGTCCAGAAACAGAGCATATATAAAACCCTGGGTAACCGAGGATGTTATCCACCTGATGAAGGAGTTTGTTTATACTCGGAACTTCGAAACATTTTAACTGTTAAAGAAGTTGTTATCCAGAATATCTTCCTGTCCTTACGAGGGGCGTACAATAAAGATTTCCCCTGATAGACTTCTACTTTACTGAAAGAAACGAAACTTGGTAGAGTTATTAGTCTTTCTCTACATAGGCACCACACAGTGTGAAAAATCTTCAATAAAACAACTAAAATTTGTCATATATTGAATGTTTATATATCCAACTAGGTAATTCCACAGATGACAATTACATAATTATTGCATAAACATGTGTTTTTAGCGATTTAACATGCTTCATATATTCATCTAGGGGTAGTGATAATCATTAATTAATCAATTAGGAGGGTGCCAGCTGTCTGGCTGGTCACAGACGACCCTCGTCTGTTCTTAATCACAGTCACCCCTCAAGGATTGTCTCAAAGCGTTCGCCGCACTGATTGTGGCATTGTTAAAATGGGTAAATTAAAATCGTCATAATAATCAATTGCAAGTGTATAATATTGTCTCGATTTTATGCTCAATTGGTACGTAAAGGTAGTAATCTGCCATTCTCGTGAAAAATGTATTACACATGAACTATAAGCAATCCAATCCCAATATGTGATTTTAGAAGGATTTATTGTTCGCATGGCTTCCATAGTTATAGGAGACACCATGACAACAGAAACATGATGTTTGACAGTTGAAACTAAACATAACCAGTATAACAAGCTCTTGTCTAGAGTAGATATCTGGTGATGAACTTGATATCATTGTAATATGTTAACTTAATATTATGAAGTAGGGCTGTGCAATATTATTGCAATACCAATATATTGCAATACAGAGTTGTGCAATACACGTATTGCAATACGATTCTCATATCGCAATATATTGCACCAACAATTATTTGGTCAAATTTATCTATTTATCTTGTAAAAGGCACATTTACTGGCTTAAATTGTATTAAGAAAATTATTGTGAAGTGCTAGAATGTGTTTGACTGTATTACAAATGGTCTTTTTAAAGATCTTAAAGTCAAATCAAATGTGTCATGTTTAAACTGCAAAAAGAAGTAATAAAGTTGAATGTAGAGTTCATTTAGCATGTTGCAATATCATTGGCACTAGTTAAAATGGTTTCTAGAGAAATATCTCATTGTCAGAGGATCTTGCAATATATTGTGGTACGTATTGCAATACATTACAGTTCAGCAATACTTATCGCAATACAAAAAATGATTCAATACACAGCCCTATTATGAAGCGATACAATATGTATACAATTATTAATGACATCAGTCTTCATCAATATTCATTGTATCAGGAGTTTAATATGTAAGTCTGAGATCACTGACCAATCAGATTTCACAAAACAAAATCTCTGCCGGAAATACATTTTGCAAGAAAATGCAGGTAAACAGTAACACTTCGTAAAATTTTACAAACTTACATTTTTCAAAAAGCTGTCAGTGTGATTTTAAATTTACTCCAAGAAACCTACTCGGGTGGAAAACAATTTTCATTTTAATTTTAATAAAATGTGTTGTTTTAAAGACTTTATATACGGCTACTTGTATCCAGCTTTTACATAAATGTATTAGCCTGAGATATGTTTTACTAGCTTCAGGCCAAAGGACTAGTGTTTATTGCTAGTCCTGCAACATATGGGTATCAGGTTCTCAGTTTGTTTACAGGAAGCTATATTGTTACAAGGGAAATAAATATCACCAATCTGTCACTTCCTTCTCTCCATAATGTATCTCTAGATAGACTACAGGACTTGATATTGGAATGTTACATATTCAACAGTACTTTAACAACCGACCAGGATAATTGCTTCCTACTCTCCATGCCATATCTCTAGATAGACTACAGGATTTGATTTGGAATGTTACATATGTACTGTAACAACCAACCAGGAAAATTGCTGATATAAGGTACTGTCCACATATATCATACCATAGATTTGTTTAAAATGTCTTCTCTAGAATCGCTGGGGGCGGGATAACGTAGTGGTTAGCGCGCTTGGCTTCAGATCAAGAGGTCCGGGGTTCGATTCCCGCCAGGGGCATGGCAACTTTGTCTGTAGAACTATTCTACACGCAGTAAGGTTTGGGTGCAATGCTACCACCCATGGTTCGCTAGTTCCGGCCGATGCTCAAAGATTTCAACGCAATACATAGCCACATGGTCTTGCAGGCTTTCTCCCTGCCATAATACTAGCAGCAGTGATATTGAAATACTCTTGAAAGTAGCTTTAAACTTCAACTCACCTCACCTCTAGAATCGCTGCAAATGGTTGCATTGCTGCCAAAGCAGCATTAAACAATAACTCAATTACTCACTTTTCTCTAGAAAATAATCTTGAAATTAACAAGCCCCAGAGTTCAATTTTGTCAATTTAACAAGCACAATAACAAGCAACACAGTTTAAAAAATGAGAGGCTGTTGGATTTGCTATATGTTATACACTGCACTCCGAATTATTGGGGGGGGGGGGGGGGGGGGGGGGGGGGGGGGGTTTAAGGTACATCCATTGTGTTCACTAGTGACTGAAAACACGTTCCATTGTTATTTTCACTAGTGACTGATAACACGATTTATTTTCATTGATAGATCCCGTTATTTCACCTGCAATCATATAATAAATAACTTTTCTACCTCACGAGATGAGATAAACATGGTATTTGTCAAGAATTCATGGATATTTTATTTATTATGTGATGTTATCCTTGTAATTACATCTGAAAAGGTTCGTTTTCACGCCGAACGGCCGCTAGGAACAGCCCGTTACCGCAGTAACACTGTGACGTCATTAGCCAATTCACTGCGACAGACCATTGTTTTATGACGTCAAATTATACCAGTCACTGGTTGCAGTGAAAATATAAGTTATTTTCACTGTAGCTTGATAGAGAGTTTATTTCACTGATAAATCCTGGTATTTCATTGCTCGTCATATAATAAAATACATTAACTCTTATTCTGTGGAACTAATCAGTACCAAACCTTGTTTTGGCATTTCCCTGGAAAGTTTACTAAGGTATCAAACTGTATTGTGAGGATATCATTTTGTTCTGAGTATATCTATATTCATGATTGCTTTGCCAAACTCGATACACAAGTATATCCATCATTAGACATGACAATCCCAGTAAAGCTACATTCTGGTAACGTTGGAGTGCAGCCCCAGTGAAGGGAAGTTACACTGAGGCCATTGATTGTCTCGTCCATCTTGATTCTTTGATGTGCCTCAGTGTGTTAGACCCGTATATATATGTTTTATTTGCAATATCAATCCAAAGTTTAATTGGATTGTATACTTGAGGATTGTATACTTGAGGAAGTAATTTTGTTCGGAAACAATACTAGTGCAATATTTGTCACTCATATCTTTCAAAATACTCTCATTCAGCGATTTTGAAGAAAAACTTTACCATCAAATCTTGGATTTGCCTTGAAAAATTCTTCTTGTTTGAGAGATTCAACAGGTTTAGCTGCAACTGATAACTGATCTCTATCTTCAGGTCTCCATGATTCTCCCGAAACCCTTCACCCGGTGCATCTAGAGCAGAGAATCGCCATGACGTCTGGAGACACTCTCAACTTGACGTCTGCCGGGTGGCTGGGCATGCTTACCTGGATGCACGACGGGGTCGACTTCACGTTGCCAGGCAACGGCGGACTAAGCTGTGTCAACTTCTTGAACCTCAACCAGAGAATCGCGGAGAGCGTCGGCGCAAGTCTCTTCTCTCTCTTCGTCATGTGGCTTGCCTACCCTCGTCTCACTCTGCCAAATATTTCCTACGAAGACTTGCGGGACAATCAGATCGGAAAACGCTTTCTGCTAGTCGTGGTGTGTCTTAATTTTGGGATCGAACTGGGCTTCAAGTTTGCGACCCGGCAGTTAATATGGATATTTAATCCATGTCACATGGCAACTATGTTGCAGGTAAATGCTTTGTTGGTTTATGATGTTTAAAAAGTAATCTATGTAAAACTTATAAACAATTAACAGAAATGCCCGAAATGACAGCTTAAATGACCCCTTTAAAAGCTCATCTGCTCCTTCAGGGTATTTGTATCCATAAGGCTACTTCGATCCCCGGATTGGCCATTTCCATGATTTATTTTTAGCTCATCAGGCCTGAAAGGCCCGATGGGCTTATGGCATGGCATGGTGTCTGGCGTCCGTCCATCCGTCCGTCCATCCGTAAACTTTTCGCTTTTTCAACTTCTTCTCCAGAACCAATGACTCCACAGAGCTGAAATTTTATGCGCAGACTCCTTGGCCAATGGGGATTCTAAATTGCAGATTTCGTGAACCCGTGACCCCAAATGGGGTCACAGGGGTCACATCCTTAAAAACTATTTTCATCTTCTTCTCGAGTTCCAAAAGGTTTAGAGAGCTGAAAAGTTGTGTGCAGACTCCTTGGCCAATGGGGATTCTAAATTGTAGATTTCGTGACCCTGTGACCCCAAATGGGATCACCGGGGTCACATCCTTAAAAAACCTATTTTCATCTTCTTTTCCAGTTCCTAAAGGTCTAGAGAGCTGAGAATTGTGTGCAGACTCCTTGGCCAATGGGGATTCTAAATTGTGTATTATGTGACCCCGTGACCCCAAATGGGGTCACAGGGGTCACATCCTTAAAAACCTATTTTCATCTTCTTTTCCAGTTCCAAAAGGTCTAGAGAGCTGAAAAGTTGTGTGCAGTCCCTTGGCCATTGGGGATTCTAAATTGTAGATTATGTGACCCCGTGTCCCCAAATGGGGTCACAGTGGTCAGGATCTAAGAACCTATCTTTTGCTTGTAAGCAATAACTTAATATTCAACTTTAGATAGTAAATCAATGAAATCCTGATGAGCTACGGAATCATAGAATCCAGGAGGGACTGATAAACATTGCAAATTCATTAGGCTAGATCTCAAACTAACAGTTCACTGAACAATCAACGCGGGTCATCCTTAAAGTCTAAAGAGTTTGGAAACAATGAAAAACAATTAGGTTAAGTTTAAAACTTTTATAAGCCATTAGTGAAGATAACATTACTTAGGCTTTTGAAGAAGAGCCTTGTGGAATGGTCTTCATTAGTTATTTAAACTGGAGGCTTTAAAGTGACATGTATCACCGATTTCTTAATGAAGCTTTCAATGCATCTCTGGTTGGTATGTTCTTTTGTATTTGCAGTGACCAAATAAAGTAGAATACGGATGTAGCGAACACACGGATATATCAAACAAATTTATAAGTCCCTTCAAAAGCCCTATGATGAAACTAATACGTGTATAGCGCACAACAGATATAGCGAACTCTTTGGTCCTTTGGAGTTTGTTATATCCGTGTTCTACTGTAGATTTTTTTAGCTGCTTTTTAAAAGTCCGTTCTTCACTTTTTATCTGTCTGCCTTAATATTTTGAAGAGGTTATAATTGAATTGGTATCTTTTGTCAACAACAAATACCATTCGAAAGTGTATGCGCAAATTCATTATCCAAAAAATTCTATATCTTGAAAATACTTCCTTAAAATATGTATCATGAAGATAATGACTTAAAGTAACACTGAATCCAACAATGTTGCAGATTGTGTCTATTAACCCTTACGTTGTGTATATATATTTTACCATTTTTAGCCCCTGTGGCGGAATTTACAGGCTCGCAGCTCGCAGCAGTAGTTTGGGCTTTGGCACTAACTAGCTCTGCTGGCGGAATTTCCAGGCGGCGATTCCGGTATCGTTTTTACAAAATATACCGCATCTACATGGCGAATAAGGACTATATACGGGCGTTCAATACAAATTCAAGTAGCGACACCCGTACACAAATGGCTAATTCACACCCGAAACTTTGAATGAATTTTCTATGTTTTTTCGTTTTTATTCTATTACTTTCGAAAGATTGTCTTTAATTCGGGCCTCGTAACATCATAAATACGAAACAAAAAAAATTCCATTTATATACGGAATTGAAGAAATTATTAGAATGCGACCTTTGGTTATAATTCTATAGCTATGTAAAGTTTGTCTTTATTTCCACCTATAAAATCGTCAATACTTACAACATGTATGCGGCATTGCAAACGGTCGTTCATCGCACTTTTCCAAGAAATCATAATCTCGAACCACTTGACAAATAAGCACATGTCAACCCAAATATGGTTATGTTGCGTGACTTTTCAAATAAACGCTAACCTCGAACCATAACTGATGAAAATATGTTGATTAGTTTGTGTGCCGTTTGGTTTCACATGCCTCTCAGAAAGGTAAAATTGTATCTTTATTTCTGTGAATAAATCTGCGCATTTTATATAGAATAAAAGATTATTCTTTTCGGTTTATTGTGATATAAAAATTATGAAAATGCATTCAGTATTTTAGCCTTGATAAATGTTTTAGAAGTTGTGAAAATCGCCGATTGTTTAAAAATTTATGAAGTGTAAACATGACCTTTTTCACGGCGCTTGCTGTGTCTTTATTATTTTTTTGAGATTTTCTAATTTTATATGGGAATGTAGTCCATTGTTGATGCGTAAATACAGCCATTCTCATGGGTCGGGTCGCGGACACAATCGACTCGTGACCCGGTATGGGGGATAGAAAAGTACTTAGACAGCCGTGAATTATTCTAAGTCTTGTATCCGGGATCCGTATTCAGACACCTAGGAATCGCTTATAGCCCGCCCGGATAATTCCGTCGCCCGCATGTTAAGGGTTAATCTCTTTAAACTTTAAACTTTAAACTTCCTTGTGTTACAGAGTTGATCAGATGATATTGCTGACAATCCCGAAATCTTTTCTTGTTTCCCTTCCTGCCTCCAAACGTCCTTAAACCTTGTCATTAATTTTGTCTGAAATTATTTAAATGTTTTCTGACAGATATATTTATTAGCGGCGCCTCCAAGTAGAATGGTGACGTCAATATTCCGTCTACACATGCACATGTTGACTGGAGCTCCAATAGCAATCCTCTTCCCTGTTGTCAATACTCGACTGGTGAGTGTTCTAATTAGCTTCTTTATTAATTAGTGACTAGCCATTGAATCAGAATTACATGTACTAACAAAGCAACTCAGCAATGGACACTGAGAGATCTGCTAATTTCGGAAAATTTCGAACTTCCGCTACAGGGCATAACTCCTGCAAGTCTGGACCCATATTTTTGAAGCTGTCTTTGTGCTAAGATAGTCGTAAGTCACTGTTTATGTATGACACTTACTACTATCTTAGCGCTAAGAGAGCTTCAAAAATATGGGTCCAGGTATCTATTATCCTTAAAGTCCTGTTGCATTTCGTCGCCTTCTCAGTGCTGAAAATGTCTCATTGTACAACCAAGTCCATGTCAGCATGCTGCTACGCTGACACAGAAACTCTGACTACTCAGCAATGCTTAAATTAGCCAGTGTGTGGTGGTAGGCCTCATTTATTATTGGATATTGATTATTGGCGTGATGTTTAAACGATGAAGGCTATTTTGTTTGCACAACGCAAGGAGGGTCCTATCGGGGTATTTTTTGTGGAAACGAAATTCTGGAGGATATTCCTGTTTACAAATATATGTTATTAATACATGATTAATACACAGTGAAATTGAAAGATACTAATGAAGGTAACATTTTGATGAATTTATATTTCACAACTTGATAAACGCATGCGCACATTTGTTGAAAATTAAAACAATGAAAACTGAAACCATTCTCTGGCGCTGCGAGTGGGGGAAACGTCGCTACAGCATAACAGCAAATTGTCTATTAGTTTCATGACATGTTATGTGTTACTATGTGAATACTCTATCAGTGTATGTCTTTAGTTATTAAAAAGTTGCAAAATTAGGTACAATATAGCGTGTTTTCGTTTCACAAAAAAATCCAATATGGCGACAGAACTCTCCCTTTGAGGTGTCGGAGCGACATTGGCTAAAAAATCACTGAAATATTCATGAGAAATTACAAACCTACCTTATATTAGTTTAATCATTTGTCAATAATTTCATGTCTTCTTTTGTTTTGACAATTGAAGCTGTCAAACACTCAGCTCTTTGCTTACTTTTGAAATCACTTAAGTTTTTGTGGGAAAACAACTCATTCACAAAGAAAATAATCTGTGATCCCCGGCAACCCCTTGACCCGCAAATAAAGGGTTAACTAAGCTGATAAAGAGATAAAAGTCATCTCCCCTTATATGTGAACCATAGAGTTAAACTGACAAGCCCTCTGTATACAACTGCTGGCCATCTGTGTATATATACATATATACAAGCCAGACCAGGGCAGATACACATGTACAGACAGACCGACTGAGAGATCTCAGACCCCCAGAAACAGATCCTTATGTTTAGATTATACAGATCAGGTTGGGTCGAATGAATATAACTGACTTCCTCTGGTAAAGTGAGGCTATTTGAGTTCACAACGGAGTCTGCTCTGTATTATGTATTATGGTTGTAGTTATCTCCCTTTGTTGATATGACGGACCTCAATCTCTATAATCAGTGACAAGGGGCCTCTTTCACCAAGCAACCTTTACTAAGGTTAGCCTAAACTCCCAGTCTTTAACATTGGACTAAGGTTATCTTAGTGACTTACGATCACCTTAGTGCTTTGTGAAAGGGGGGCCTAGGTGTTAGGTGAGAACCCCCTCCTTGTAAAATTATATATGGCTTTATAGCGCTTAATACACCCCTAGAATTAAAACATTAAAAAAAAAGAGCCTTTGACAATCTCTTCTCTCCCCCCCCCCCCCCTAAAAATCCTACATCCTACCTGTAATGGCTTCTATGTTTTGATTATAGATACCTGGACCCATATTTTCATACACTAACATTGACTTACAACTATCTTAGCACTAACAGAGCTTTGAAAATATGGGCCCTTGATATATAAAGAAACAATGTCATACAGCTAGGCAACTTCCCAAATCAAAGCATAACTCTTGCCAGTCTAATACTGGCTATTTAGGTCTTGCAGGATTTCCTGAAGATCTCTGTGCTTGGAAATCCGGGCCCACTATGCATTTCAAGTTCAGCGATCCACTATCTTGGCACAACAAAGCAAGGGAAATACTGCAAGGTTTAAATCAGCCAGTAATGCAGACTGGCAAGAGTTATGCCTTGCGTTTGGAAGTTGACAGCTGGGTTGTTCTCCAATTAGATGGCTTGCTTCCTGTTGGGAAACTAGTAGGATTAAAGAGAGTATTGTATGTGTTAACATTCATGTGCCAGTGCTCATTTAGAGTTGCAACAGTTATGTCCCTTAATGTAAACATCTGTCATTCAATATTTTGTATGTGATGAACACTTAAAGGGCAGAAGCATGTTTTTTGGCTTAAATAAGTCAATGAAATGCATTTGAAAAATAATGTCACCAATAGTTAAACACCCTCTCTTCAGAAAATAAAGTTAAAAAATGAATATACATGGTTCCATAAAGCCATTGGAATAGTTTTTGTCATTCGAAATAATAAAATGTGTTCACAATAAAAATGGCTACCATGGAATTTTTGCTTTATACGCAACTACAGGTAATTGGTTTGTGTAATATGACGTTTTACCCTTGAAAGTAAATATAAATGGCATAAACTATCATTTTAAATGGGAAATTTGCAAAAATAAAATTTGCAAAAAACGTTCTACTGCCTCTTTAAGTTGTCATATACCCATGTCATATTTGAAAGATTTTACAGTAAAAACTTGATAAATATGATTAATTTCACATATTGTATATTTTGCAGTTACCCATGGAAACAGAGGTTTACTACATCCAGCATATACTGATGCTTGTGGTTCCCTTTTATCTTATGAAAATAGGAGGTAAGTTTGCAATTATGCTGACTTGGCAGTCTGATTAGAAATGGGGGGCGAGATAGCACAGTGGTTAGCGCGTTGGGCTTCGGATCAAGAGGTCTGGGGTTCAAATCCCGCCGGGGGCACGGCAACTTTGTCTGTAGTAGAGAACTGTTCTACACGCATTAAGGTTTAGGTGCAATGCTACACTGAATTGTAGCGTAGTACCACCCATGGTTCGCTAGTTCCAGCCGATGCTCGCAGATCTCATCGCAAAGCATAGCCACATGGCGTTGTGGGCTTTCTCTCTGCCTTAATACTAGCAGCCGTGATATAAGTGAAATACTCTTTAAAGCAGCCTTAAACCCTAACTCACCTCAACTTCCCTGATTGGAAATCGATCTTGTTTCGAGGAGTAAAATATGTAAAATAATTAATCTACCAGGATACGAATAGGTTTTGTAGATTCCTCTTCACAAAGTCTGAGAAGTACACCTCGTATAGGCGCATGTTCTGTAACAGTTTAGCGCAGACAAAACCCAGTCACATAGCTGACCAATCACATCATGTTCTTTAATGGTCGCCGTTTTAATAGCAATCAGATTCATTTGTTAATATGTCCCTAATGTTACGGAAACCGGCGAAAGTATTGCTTTGGGAGTTACTTGCCCCTAGCTTCTCGCACTGAAAGCTTTTGATGGATGTTCCTTGATTGGCTACCTGAATAGTGCCAGAACATGTGAGCCTACAGGTTGTTATCACGCTGTTTTTCGAGGAATCCTCCGAATCATATGAGTTTGTATACCGGTAGATTTACTATTTTGCAAATTTTATTCCTCAATAAACAGTCAAATTTAATCAGACTGGATTTAGAAATAGCAAAACTTTTCGTTTTTTAACTTCTTCTCCAGAACCGCTGGCTCTAGGGAGCTGAACTCATGCATACAGGCACATTGGCCAATGGAGATCTTTGTGACCCTTTGGCCCAAAATATGGGTCGCAATGGTCATGACCTAAAAACTTATTTTCATCTTCCTCCCCAGTATCTCTCTATTTTGACAGAGAGCATCAGATTTTGATTTTAAGGGTTAGTACTTTCTTCTCTGACTGTACTTTATATTTATTTTTGCAGGAGCGTACATTCCAGAGGACATCTTTGACTTCAACTGGGGCTTCACATCTCTCGGCATCCTCTATATCTACCACTTCGTTCCGCTACAGATCTTTGCTTATGTGAGTATACATTCACCCACCTGGAACTTGTCCTGCATCTCGCTACAACAGGGGGGAGGTATAGCGCAGTGGTTAGCGCGTTTGGCTTCGGATCAAGAGGTCCGGGGTTCGAATCCCGGCAACTTTGTCTGCAGTAGAGAACTGTTCTACACGCAGTAAGGTTTGGGTGCAATGCTACACTGAATTTAAGTGCAGTACCACCCATGGTTCACTAGTTCCAGTTGATGCTCACAGGTTTCACCACAATGCATAGCCACATGGCGTTGCAGGCTTTCTCCCTGCAATAATACTAGCAGCCGTGATATAAGTGAAATACTCTTGAAAGCGGCGTTAAACCCCAACTCACCTCACCTTGCTACATCAGGATATTTGTATGCACAAGACTCCTTCAATCATTCAATCATATTCAAGCTTTTGCCTTGTATCTTACCAAAAAAAAACAATGACTTAAAATTAGGCAATTTTACCATCAAATTATAATGGATGAATAACTAGTTGTTGATGTTACGGAGTAAAGCTGAGGGGACAATCAGGGGTTTGATGTAGCCTTATGGATACAAATACCTTGATGGAGCAGTATGTTTCATTCAGTATGAATGAACTGGTGTTTAATTCCATTTAGTGGTTAAAACCCCAACTCACTTGTGGTGCGACGATTCATCGATACGCATCGATGCATCGATCTATGGGCCGCCGATACAGTGTATCGATACTAAGTTTTGTTTTGAAAAATATCCCGATGCGATACTCCAAACGGTCCACGATACATCGATGTTTATTTTCGTTATCGGCGATTCCCGATGTCAAATAGGCTCAATAAGTAAATATGACTTAAGATGTCATTTATTTTCAAATAGCATGCTTACAATTAAAAAAGATTTGCTTGGAAATTCTTGCTCCAAAAACGTTCTTTGACAATATTAGCGGTCGATGTAACATTCATCAATCAGTGTTTTAACTTGGTCATCTCGAATCCGAATGCATATAGAAAAATCCTTCCGGAATCTGACGAGATATTTACAAATGTTATAAATTGTCCTTATTCTTATAATTATTTAGAGATGCATACTTTAATCAACTGATTTATGATAGAGTTTAGAAGGAAAACGTTAATGCATTGAAATTACAAAACGAAAGTTGTACCTCCTGAACTTCCCATAATCCCCTGCGCCAAACAAAATGGCGGATGGTGTTTCATTCATCGAGGCACCACCTGTTCAGTTTGTTTTAAAATGAAGGTTTTTTAATTTCAGATACTTTGAAGTTGGTAAAATGTATTTGAATTTGTGATACTGAGATGATGTGAGATCTTAATATCAATTTATTTAATTTTATTAAGTGACTCCAGTGACAAATTGACAACAGAAGTTTGTTATTTGTGAACAGTTTCCAGTTTCAGTTTGTTTTCCTGTTAGTATTCTTGGTAAATATACTAAAAGTTTGGATAATATTCAGTTACTCACTATCACTAGGTGTGAATGAATTTACATTAAGTGACTCCAGTGATAACAGAAGTTTGTAATATTTCATCTTTATATTCTATTTCATAGTAAACATTCAGTTCTCAACTCTCTCAAGTGACACAATTCTCAGGTGCATATATAGTATATACACTACAGTAACAGTATGATATCATACTTAATTTATTTTTACCTGATCATAAAAAGGTTCCGAATAAAAAGGTTCTTTCATTTAACCAATCATTGCCTTTGTTTTGATGTAATAATTTGATGTAAGAGTTGGTAAGTTGGGTTCAATGATATGAAGATTTAGTATCGTATCGCCTGCCTTGTATCTGGATACGTATCGTATCCCAGTTAAGGTGCACAATACTTTGGCAATATATCGTTGGGACGAAAATTAAAGTATCGTGATGTATCGTATGACAAAATGTATGCCAATACCACCACTACAACTCACCTCAACTCACCTGAGCAAACTCTGAGCAAACTCTGAGCAAGGTCCGATCGGGCTCCTTTCGTTTGGAGTACTCCAAGTAGAATTCTCAGTTGAATAGTCAGCTTTCATGTTTCTTTCCATAAACATTGCATTGCCAGTAAAAGGTTATGACTTGTGTTTTAAATATTCAAGTGGTAATTTTAAGATTTAATGATATGATGGTGAAGATGTACTTTGTAACTTCATGGCAATATCCCTGCTAACAACATTTCAACTTTTTCAGTTTTCAACAGTGAACCTTAACAACATGCTATGCCCAGCTATATCCGACCCATTCCACGGTCCCTACTACCGCCTGTTTGCACTGACGCATCAGACAATTCTTATCCCCTGTCTCGGTAAAGTGTACGTGCTCATCGCTAAACACATGCCCGTGTGGCGGTCGCCTTCTAAAGAACATATACAGGAAGTGAGTTGTTGGAGCAGCACCCTTTATCATAGTAGGGGAGATAACTCAATGTGTAATGCAAAGGGAGATAACTCATCACACTCTCCTGTTAATGGAAAATTCAAGACTCACCAGCGAGAGCACTCGAATGGACACATCAAATCCTCATAAGAGTTATCTTTCCCTGCTTTGTAATTTCTTCCTTCAATGCCCATCGGGTGTTTACACTTAAAACTTATGGTGTTTAGCTTATTTTCTTCTAATATTTAGAGAAAATTTGGACAAATTCTTCTATGATCATGCATATTAAGCATCTTTTCAAAATTGAATGTTTATTGAAATTTTCCAATAATTGAAGGGTCCAAAGCAAAACTATGATAACCTTAAAAGCCTTAGTTTGTGAAATTTTTGTCACCAGTGGTACATTCTCGGGTGAATTACCGCCCTTAGCTCCAAATGTCTGGGAGCAACTTCCAAACGCAAGGCAGAACTCTTGCAAGTCTGCATTACTGGCTGATTTAACCCTTGTATTTCCCTCGCTTTGTTGTGTCAAAATAGTGAATCGCTGCACTAGAAATGCATAGCGGGCCTGGATTTCTAAACACAGATTTCTTAAGGAAATACTGCAAGGCCTAAATCAGCCAGTAATTGTGACTGGCAAGAGTTATGCCTTGCATTGGGAAGTTGGTCTGGGAGTTGCATCAAACCTATATCATGTGAAAAAAATTAATTTGTTTCTGGTAAAAGCATGTCAAAATCAATCGAGGAGATTTTGGCATGAATCTCTTCACATATCAAAATTGATGACATCACCCCTCCAAATTAAGAGGAAACATCTGCACACAGATTCAGATATTTCAAATGTTGTCAGTTGAATTATTTCAGTGTTTCTGTGCTTTGATGAGAGGCTATCCTGATTTTACCAAATACTGACATGAAAAGATGGCTTGATGTTTAAACACAATTTTCTCAAAAGTGCATATCCTTTCGACTGCCGGTACTGTTTTGCAGGGAAATGTCTGATCCAGTTTCAAACAGATCACTTTTTGGCCCTACTCAAACGCCGGTATACTTTTCCCGTCCCATTGCCAATCCGTGGTTCAGCCTGCAGTAAATCACGGCACAGTGATGTTTTAGAGGTCACAAATTTGATACGTATTAGTACGCTTCAGACATCCTCCAGAGAAAATACGCCGGCGTTTTGAAAGCCGCAAAAATGATACGTCTATCACTATTTTGGACGTAGAAAGGAAATATATATTATGGGTTTACCTGGGCTACCATACTTTCGCCCAAGACCCTTCAATTTTCCTAACCTGAAACTTCATTATTTGAGAAGTTTCAGTGTTCTTGTGTTAACATTTGTATTACAATTTCACTGTTTGTATATAAGCTGTGTTAACCTGGGCCGTAATGCTCACTTTTAATTTTCATACATTATTTGTTGTTGAATTGGTTTGTTCTTAAAGTGTCAAATTTGCTTTTCCAATGACATTTTATCCATCAAAATACATTTTGGCAGGTATTATTTCAAAGCCACAGGGTTCGGTTTGAATTGATTTTGTAAATACTAAATGAAATGTTTTCTAGTCTTGTTACCCATGTTTGTGAATAGTGCAAGTCAGAATCGGTGAAATTCGCCCAAACTGATTAAAAGTACACTTATACGTAATATTGAAAAGATTAATTTTGACCCAGTTTCTTACGTTTAATTCATTCTAAAGATTATTTGAAATTTGTATATAATGATATATTTAAACACATGAAAGCCAAAATACTTATTAACTTGACTGCACTGTTTAGGGTTCTTTTTAGATGTAGGGATTTTTTTCCTTAATTGCATTTGATAAAGGTGCGTGTTTATTGTGCAATGTTTTAAAAAAAGATTTTTTTTACTTTTACAAATCATTCCGTCATAAATGTTGATGTTGTCATTTAGGTTTAGAAATATGAATTTCTTGACTTAATTCGGTGTTAGTTGTGGTGCAGTGACAGTTGCATGTTGTTCTTCATAGATATTTTGAAAAAAATTAAATATGTCAGTAGACATTCTGTAATTTTGCATAATTTGATTATTATTTTTCAAAAATACTTTAAATCTGGCCACATTGTCTGAAAGATATCATACACTAAAAAATATAATATATACATGATATATAATATATATTCAAGACAATCAGTTTTGACATCAAACATACTTCAATGCATATCCTTTCTCTTACCCCGGTATCAACAAAAGATTAACTTTAAATGGACATTATGACTTGAACATTTTTGCGGAGACAATATTAAATGGTAAAATACTGTTTGTGCATACAGGCTTATTAAACATTATTGAGACAGTGAAAATATTGTTAAAGGTACATCCATTGTGTTTCATAAAATTTTATTTGGCTTTAATAGGTTCCAACTCACGACATGTTCTGTCTACAATACAAATATATTCACTCAGCTTGCATATTTATCCCCAATCGCCAAATATATCATAATTACTAGTTTCCAATTAAAATTGAGTGACATAATTATGTATGTGCAGAAACCGCAATTTCACATCCCATTTACATACGAGTAGTTATGTCACCTATTAAACATTATCAACTCAAATTTGTAATTTTGTTTGTTATAAATAAGATTCCAGAATTACGTTTTACTCATTGGCGTGCGCCACACGCTGTGCATTGTCAGGTTTTTCTATCAGAAATCACTACTTTTACCTTCATATTGTCAGTATACTAAGTCGACTATCATCAAAATGGTGGTTTTCGGTAACAGTCGGTACCTCTCGATAAAGAAACACCATTTATAGCGTTTGCAATATGTGACCCCCAACAATACAATGGATGTACCTTTAAGGATGTTATCTTAGTGGCTTTGGATTTAATCATTTTGAAATTTGTGCACAATCCTCTAAAAATAAGCAGTGAAGTCATTTATTGCTGTTATGTGAACATCACAGACTTTTACTCACGACACAAATCTCCTTGCAAGTCATAACTTGCACTAGTCTCCATCACTGGCTAAGCTAGCCTTGCTGCATTTCATCAACTGTTCTGTATGCTTAGCTAGCACGGAAAAGGTTACAAAGTGCAGCAAGTCTAAATTTGCCAGTGACGATGACTAGTATATAAAAAATAGTTATAAATTGAAAAGGAAAATATTAAAAGCATTTCTTAAGTTCAAGTCATGTATAGAACTGATATAAGGTCAAGTGGCAGTTATTAATTTGAGTGCAATATAAATTTGATTGTTAATTAACGTTGCTACAGTCTTAGGTTAGAATAACAATTAATTTATTATCCAAGTGCTCCAATATGAGATTACATTATGTTTTGTAAATATTTATGTACACTTTGTTGCTTTAAGTGTGCAACATATGTCATTACTTTTCATATCTGTCTGACAATTTCTGTTAGAGATACTGTACAGTATATTAAACAGTTTTATGTTTGTAAAATAAGAACTATGTGCTCAATTATGTTTTATTGTAATAACTATGATAATGAGGTATGTACAAAGCGATTGTTACACAAGCTAGTGTGTCAAGATTTTTCCAAAACTAGATATTACCCAAGAAAGAGAGTGAGAGTCCCACACAAATTTTGCACGAGTTTTGTAATAGTTTTATGGCACAAGTAATAATTTCTTCATCACCAATTTTTCAGCAGTACTGACCCATGTGATGCTAGATTCATATGGTTGACCTTTCTAGTGACCTCATGTTCGGTTCTTTTATGAAACAATGGTTCCCAGACAAAAGTTATTGCATATGTGCACTTATAAAATATGACAGCACTTTTGTTTACCTTATTGGTAATAAGTTATGTCTAATCCATAACAAAAGCAAATAAAGCTAACAAATTATGAAACAGGTTTTTAGAAGCCTTGGAGAATTAAAATTTTGTGACAAAAGTCATATCTTAACAATTTGCATTATGAGGGAGCTTGATTTGTCCAATTATTATTTTCAAACCTTTCAGATGGTCGACATCTAAAAACCTATTTTCATCTTCTTGAGTATGAAAAGTATGTACAGACTCCTTGGCCAAATGACAAACCTTGGGGGTCACAATCTAAAAACTTCTTATTTGTTTTTTTAACAATGTATTACTTAAGATATTCAACTTTAGATAATAAATCAATGAATTCCTGATGAGCTACAGAGCCCATGGCTCTATTTATATTTTAAGCTTAAATCTTTTATGGTGCTTATTCTCTTCAAAGATACATTTTCTCAGTAACTAACGACAACCTGTTTGCCCAAGTTTGTAAAACTATTTTGTTTTCGTTTCAATTGGATGTCTGAAGAATGGACAAAATCATATTTCATGCAGCTTCTTCGAAAAATTGATAAAAAGAGATTTAAATACTTGTTTTTACAAATTGAATTTAAACAAATAGAATGTTTATACATAATGGATTATCAACTGATAACACATTTTGATGTTTACTGAGAAGCAAACAAATGAAAATGATGAAAATTGTCGACTTTTGTACTGCAACAAATGTGACATGAGAGAAACTTGAATGTAAAATGAAACTTTTACTTCATATACATGTACAATGGTGTTAATTTGCAATATATATTTCCTTGATTTATATAAGTAACTGCCTTAACCTACCTGGGGATGTCTAGTCATATAACTTTACACAAACCAGGACTTCCTCTTCTGTGAATGTTTAGCCGCAAATGGCTGCGATACTATTGAAGCGGCGTTAAACAATAACTCACTCACTCTGTGAATGTCAAACAGAATTGTGTGTTTAATATTTTAAGATGCAATCGATGCTGTATCAGTGTCTTATGACGTTTCCCATCCTCAAATTACTGAAATAAAAAAAATGACTGCCATTTTATAAGTGACGGTGTTTTCTACGACTACACATAATTAGGTTGTCATGGGCTGTTTAACCTTCTTAAGTAAAGATATACTGCATACACTTTTACGTGCAGTGCCTTTAAAATAAATCCGCTCTTCAGTAAGGTTAACGTTGCTCTACTCATATCTTCCCAAAAATTCTCTGTTACATTTCAACTGTTTTCTTGTGAAAGTGATAAGAATCTTGATTGGTTGCAGTCAAATTAGTTCTGCAATGAGCAAGGTTTAAAATTGAACAATCAATACCGTAAGATTCAGGAAAACAAAAGTTCTTTCCACTGTCCAATGCTCACATATCTTATATATCAAAGAGTAAGTTAGTAAAATGGAGGACTATTTTTCTTATCATTGCTTCAAAGTTTCACTGTTAATAAATCTGTAAACTGTAACAGAGGTAACGTGGGAAGATATGACTTGAGTAACTGATTAAAATGAGGATGAAGCTTTATTTAATGTATTTTAGTTATGAAAACACAAATAAAAGGAAACCAGTTTTCCTCTTGTCTGTAATTTGCCAAATTTGTATAAATTATTTAATAAGTTAATTACATATTTATTAATAAATTCTACTTGTTAAACGTTTACTTAAGTAAACTTGTGCTTTGTAAGTGTTACGTTATTAATGTAGATTTGAGATCTATATATAACTGGAAAATGTACAATCAGTATTTGCAATACATTTCCTTCAAATAAATTTGTGTTGTGTTTTTTATTCAAATGCATCCTAGGTATACTTGTTTAATCAACAGGACAGCATAACCATTGTCATCTTGTGGAATCAACATTTGCAAATAACATTTTCATCGGCCTGTGTCAGAATCAGTGTAAACAAAATTTTAATCCTCAGAATCACTGGCTAATTTAATCCTTGTCACATTTCGTTAACATTTCTGTGCCATCACACACCATGAAATTCAGGTGCTACACAAGTATAACAAGAGCCATCAGGAGAGATGGATTATCCCCCCAAACCGAAACTGCATGCCCTATTTACATGCACAGTAGTTATATGACCTATTAAACATGATCAACCCAAATTTATCATTTTGTCTGTTATAAATAAGATTTAAAAAGTCTATCATCAAAATGGTGCTTTTCGATAAAGTAATATAATAATAACACAAAGTAATAACATTTTGAATATGTGACCCCCAACAACACAATTGATATACCTTTAATGATAATGCTAGAAAGCTCAATTTTTGGGAATATGATGTTTGATTGATATTTGTAAAACGCTGCTACCAATAATAAGGGCATGACAGGGGTGCAACCCCTTTAACAGGGGTTAAGTTAGGGGTTATATAGTGGAGAGTAACGGAGCATAAATAAAACTCTGGGTAACCGAGGATGGGTGTATTGTATTGATTGACAGGTAATAGCGTGTATTGCCCATTAGCTAAAATGGCACACGATTGAATGTACAGGTGGGACGATGTCTCGCTTGCTATCGCCCTATTCAGGGACTCTGTACCCTTTTGAGTGAAAGTTTGTGTAAAACACTTTTTTAATCCAGTATGTAGTGCACCTATACTTGCTTCATTTATATTTAATTATGCATCAATACATGCACATCTACAATCATGTTTTGTATGAATTTTGGTTTGTTGAGAGGTTTTTTTCACCAATATAATATACAAATCCAACATGCTATACAATTCAACCGGGGTTTTCCCACTTTCATCAACAAACAGCTAAGACGGTTTTAACCTTCAGCCTGCTGGACTGTTTCAAGCTAACATCCGCTGTCATCCGGATTAATTTCAGCTAAAGCGCCGTAAAATCAACAACGTTACGAGAATTGAAATTAATTTTAAAAAATACACCATTATTCCTGACAAAACTCCACACACTTATGGACAAATCAACAAGCTATAGAAAGATATATTTTATATATAAACATTCAAAAAAACTTATTATCTGACATCTGACGTCATCATATCTGTCAATTCATCAACTTCTTGTTCCTTCTCTGAGTTTTCTTCGTCCTTCTGTTGTCTTGACTGGTCTGTTCTGTCTGGTTGGTAAGACAGGAACGTTGTTGTCGAGGAAAGGAAAAATAAAATAGCTGAAACAAATATTTTAAGTCATTTAAATAACTCAATTGCTCAATCAATTTATTTTAATTGTAGGAGCTTTGCCGTGAAAAATTCACTGATACCCGATGACGTCACAGTGATATGTCGACTATGGCATCGTATGAAATTATATTAATTCTGATATATAGAGGATATTATATGAGTGTCTATGTCATACTATGTTGACGACACGAGTGCCTGAATATTAGTATTTCCCAAGCGAGAGCGAGGGATATACCGATATTCAGGCACGAGTGTCTTAAACATAGTATGACATGGACACGAATATGATATTCTGTTTATTACCGAAGTTGTGAAATTAATGAAAATACACTAAAATCCACGTTCAACCATAGGCTGGTGGATTTAGAACCTTCGCCGTATTCAGAACGCAACGTCATAGACGACACGTGACGTCATAGTATTGTTTATTACCCATATGGTTGAACATAACCGAGTTAATATTATTGATATGAGCACATGTGCACATATCACGTTTGCCTAGCAACGATTGTTTCACCGCGGCTTCCCGTATGTTGTCGTCTGTGACGTCATAAAACGATTGTTCGTGACGTCACTGTGGCTTGCCGTCGTAAGAGAAGTGGGCCGCTTTTTGACTATTTTTACGCGAATCACATGGAATAGGAAGGGTAATAAAGAAATTATTACACTCGAAAGTGTGTCATATGACTTTTACGAAACTCGTGCGAATTTGTGTATAACCCTCGCTCTCGCTCGGGCAATACAAAAATTCACACTCGTTTCGTAAAAGTCATATGGCACACTTCCTCGGGTAATAATCTCTATTTATGACGTCACCATGACAAAGTGATATGTTGCCCTAGGGCATCGTTTGAAAAATATGAACCCGTTATGATTGCCCTCGTAGGTAATAATGTCTGATATTGCCCCCGTAGGTTATTACGACAAATTGTGTACATTAATACATTAGCCTCAATGTATTTGGATTGCTTAACAGAAAACGAAAATGTCAAACTTCAGTGATGTACACTGTGCTTTTTTTATTTATCAAATCAGTAAAATCAGATAGTTAAATTTCAGAAAGGGATGATATAGATATAACGATCTTAAAACAAACTTAGAATGTGTACATTAAACAATTATATCCCATCACACTACCATCTCGAATTGGTAAATTTGAGGATGTGTATTTCGGTTATTCTCAGTATTCAGTTCGTGGAGAACTGCATTCTCTTCCCATAGAGGTTACTCTCTTCAGATTCCCGATCCTACGGAAATCTGAAGGGAGTAACCTCTGTGGGAAGAGAATGGGCAAGGCATAACTCTTGCCAGTCTCCCATTACTAGTCGGGTCAATATATGGGAAAAAAACCTCAACCCCCAACAAATTGCTACAACTGATTCTGGTAGGATTTAGTGTATTTTAGAACATACTAAAAGTTTACCAAAGTTGGACCCAAAGATGGCCACCAGAACCTCTTAATGATCATAACTCTGTAACCATAAACTCGAATGTGATGATCTTGGTGTCTACTCCTAGCTTTTTAGGGGCGACGAACACATTAAGATTATTTAAAAAAATGGTGTTTGTCTATAAAACAACACAGAAATCCAATATGGCGTCCAAAATAGCTGCCGACACCTCCAATAACGTGACATCACCAAGATCATCATATTCGAGCTGATGCTTACAGAGTTATGATCATTAAAAGGTTTTGGCGGCCATCTTGGACGCCATCTTGAAAAAACACTTTTCCGCGGGTCCAACTTTGGTAAACTTTTAGTATATTATGAAGTAGACTAAACTCTACCAGAATCAGTTGAGAAACCTTTTGTAGCAAGTTTTTTGGGGTTAAACTGTATTTTGACCTGACTATTCAAAACAGTGTTGAATGAAACGAGAAGGGCGTTTTGTGCTGGAGACAAAGTTAAGGTTAAAGAGATTCAGAAAGAAATAATTGCTTTGACAAGAAAATGTAAGGAAGATTATAAAGCAAAGGTTGAAAGACAATTTTCTAATAACAATTTGAGGAATGCTTGGAGTGGCATCAAAACTATTATTGGATCAAACAGTAAATATTGTAAATTGGAAACTAGTGATGATCTATTGTTTGCAGTTAAATTCATTCTACTCTAGATTTGATAGTGGTAATTTTTCAGAAGAAAGAAAAAAGGTATTGGAATCCCTCCTACCGTGTGAGGTGTTAAATATTTCACCAGATGATGTGATCAATGCATTTGCTAAGATTAATTCACATAAAGCCTGTGGACCCGAGAACTTGCTCGTAGTAGTTCTTAAAGCGTGTAGAGTCCAACTGGCCGATATTTTTCAAAAGATTTATCAAGAATCATTGAATTCCCATCATGTCCCCATTCTTTGGAAAATGTCAAAAATAATCCCATTGCCAAAAAAGAAAAACCCCACTGTTAACAACGACTACAGACAAGTGGCTCTCACCTCTGTTGCTATGAAATGTCTAGAACGAATTGTTAAGGGCTTGTTGTTAAATGATGTGATTGACGTTTTAGACCAATTTCAATTTTCTTATAGAGCACGGCGTGGAGTAGATGATGCAACAACAACACTCTTAAAATAGCATCTATAAGCACTTGGAAAATCATAGTTCTTATGTCCGAATAATGTTTGTTGACTTTTCATCTGCCTTCAATACCATTCAACCTCATCTATTAATTGATAAACTTTCTCATATGAATGTGAACTCAAATATCATTAAAGGGTTAAATTCCTTCCTTGTTAACAGACAGCAATTTGTACAAGTTAATAGTGTTATTAAATCTTCAACTGTTAGTACTTCTACTGGTGCCCCACAGGGTTGTGTTGTTTCACCAATTTTGTTTATCTTGTACACAAATGACTGTTCTTCAAATGCTGATTCATGTTTCACCATTAAATTTGCTGATGATGCTGCAGTGGTAGGCCTAATTAGAGAATCGGAATTTGCTTACAGATTTATAGAATGGTGTAAAGCTAATTCTTTATATTTGAACGTTCAAAAAACTAAGGAAATGGTTATTGATTTTAGAAGAACTAACTCTACATTAGATGCTGTAAGCATTGATGGAAATGGTTTAGAAAGAGTAAATGAATGTAAGTATTTGGGTACTATCCTTGATTCTAAACTCTCCTGGAATGAGAACACTGAGAAAATATATAAGAAGGGACAGCAACGTTTACATTTCTTGTGGAAACTATAACACTTCAAAATTGACCAAACCATCATGATGTTATTTTACAGAACCTTCATTCAAAATGTCATAACGTTTAACTTTTTAAGTTGGTACGGGAACCTGTCTGTTCAAAAGAAAAACAAATTGGCAAAAATCGTTAATACGGCTTCTAAAATCATTGGGCTTCCTATTGAAACTATCGGCAGTTGTTATGAGCAGCAGTTATAAAAAAAAACAACACAATTTTAGGTGATTCTACGCATATCCTCTTTTTTCGGAATATTCAATATTACCTTCTGGGCGTAGACTGCGAATACCGACTTTTAGAACAAACAGGTTTCGCCAATCATTCATTCCTTGCAGCATTAGAGAAATAAATTCTGCAATGTTGCACGATAAACACTTTCATGTATAGCATATTCTAGTCTCTGTAAACTGTGTTAATATGTATTGTTTTGAATGATATTTGTATGTTTTGTATGCTGGAGAATTGTAATTATACACAACAAATTTCCCTTTTGGGATAATAAATATTATCTTATCTTATATTATCTTATACTGGCTGATTTAGGCCTTGCAGTAGGGAAAACTGGTCGTTCATCTCTATTGCGCAACATATTTGCGCTAAACTTCACCTGTGTGTGAACCTACCTGACACAATGTACACTGCGTAGTACTTGTCGAACAACCTGACGACGCTGCCTGCAAACAAAATAAAATTATTGACGATTTTTGGATCTTTGAAGAAACGTCAATACGTGATTGATGTGGTCTTTGAAGAAGTGGAAAATCGGATCTGTTATCTCCCAGAAATGATTGTTTACGTACATGTACTCTGATTAGACCACCGTTTTTAGATATAGCTGCCTACCGAAAGTTTGTTCACCTACTTGTATGTCAGTGCAAATATCATGTACTTCGGCATGTCTTTGAAGCATCGTATCAACGCGAAAACTAGACATATCACTTTGTTTTTTTAGTTGAGTGTTCCATAACATAATCTGATTTGATATCTCATAGTAAACAGTTACAGATTTGGCAGCTCTTTGAAGTGACCAGGGGTCAATCTTTTCAAAGCAACATTTTTTTTTCAGTGAAACATTCAGTAGGTGATCAACCTGGTCAAACATAAATAATATATTTCCTCTTGTACTCATTCAATGTATTTGTGATGAAATGAAATTGTTCTCTTTTATTCGATATGAAAACTTTTATTCGAAAATAAATGAAATTCGAATTTTCGAATTTGACCCCTTCTTTCTATTTCATTATGCCACATTTCATAAACTAGCGCCAATGACATGACGATCACAGGATAGGGATAATAATGATTATTTTACTCATGGATATATAAAGGTCCATTGTCATTATATGTGGTGTGATTTTATTGACGTTACAATGAACTTCAATATACATGATATTTGCACTAATTATAAAAATAAGGTATATATACATGTAGGTGAACAGTTCTTGCCAGTTCTTTTTTACCATGCAGATACGATACGTTTATGGAATAATTTACCAATCGAAACTATCAACTCACAATCCGTAAATTCCTTCAAAACCCGTTTACAGACCACAAAGAAAATTATTTTCTTTGATAAAAATTTTGGATCTAGATTCTGTCAAATTATACATGCTCGCCTCAGGTTGGGTTGCAGTGACTTGAACAGATATATTTGATAGGCATATTTCCAACATTTCGAACTGCGCATGCGGATACCCATGGGAAAACCCTCTCCACTACTTCCTTACTTGCCCCTGTTATGACTTGATTAGATCAGATACATATTTTTAAACAAATGGTTTTGATATATATACTTTTCTGAAAGGAAATAAATCTTTAAGCAAAAGAACAAATCAGCATATTCTCGAATCTGTCCATAATTTTATTCAAGACTCACTAAGATTTAAATCATTCTAAGCCCTCTTACAACATGTGTCTTTGTAGATATTTCCCAAGTACTGTTTCGCTCTCTGTCTTTGTGGAACTATTTGATTACTCAGTTTATACATTGACCTTGATTATTAATTGTATTCTGTTATATTTTGTGGAGCGGCACTTACATAAGCCAACGGCTTGTTGTGCCAATCCATATTCATCTTTTCCATGAATAAAATATGTTTAAATCATGTAGGTAAACAGCCTGTCGGTATGCGATTCTATATTGCATTGGTAATTCACAGTATACATAGTCCAGCATGCTAGACGTCTTAAAGGGGCAGTAGCACGTTTTTTTCAAAATTTATTTTTTCAAATTTCTTATTTATAATGATTGTTTGTGCCATTTAAATTTATTTTTAGAGGGTTTAACATCTTATTACACAAAGCAATTATCAGTAGTAGTAATAACGGTGTTGCGTATAAAGCAAAAATTGCATGGCGGCCATTTTATTGTGAACACATTTTATTATTTCAAATGACAAAAATTATTCCAATGGCTTTTCTTAGCCATGTACACTCATTTATAACTTGATTTTACGAAAAGAAAAGGGTATTTTACGATTGGTGAAATTATTTTTCAAATACATTTCATCGACTTATTTGAGCGAAAAAACGTGCTACTGCCCCTTTAATCCTACGTCGTCGCAAATAAGCCGACCGATTATCTGAACTAATCTATACACAGCTCACAGAGCAGGTGATTCAGCTAGTACCTACACTGGGCGTGTTTGGTATTTATAATAGAAAACGACATCTACATCAATCAGTTTACAAAAGGTCGCGGTTTGCAAGGAATGAAGTGTATTTGATAGTTTGATTAAGTCCTCAAAAGAACTGCTGATGGATTTTATAAAGTTGCAAAAAAGGTTAATTGTAATTGAAAAGTAGCATGATTTTCTGTACATTGCATTTAATTGTTGAATAAACATCGTTTTATTTCACTAGTCATCTCCATATAAACGTTTGTTTTGAATTTGCCCATGCTTCAATTTCCTTGTTAGCTAATTTAAAGACCGATGATTTACGTTGTCCTCAATAATTTTGCTTCAGAGAAGACTAAATAAAATACTAGAGCTCTATTTAACCTTAAACAAGTCATAACAGATCCCACTGTGCGGCACAGGCGCGTGTATCGCTTAGAAACAGCATTTGAGAGACATATACCCATATAGACCCTACCCTATTACTATATAATCATTTTATATAGTAACTAGGTAGGGTCTATCACAGGCGCCAGACCCTAAATATACACCTACGTAGATCTACCTAGTACCTACCTATGTAATATATAAAGAAGGTAAGACACTTCCGCCATTTTGAATCCTGGCATAGGACCGGAATTTCAAAATGGCGGCAGTGTCATACCTTCTTTATATGTTACATAGGTAGGTAGATATACGTAGGTGTATATTTAGGGTCTGGCGCCTGTGGGGTCTATATAGGTATATGTCATTCAAACGCTGTTTCTAAGCGATACACGCCCCTGTGCGGTATGGTAGATACTCACCGGCGACTGGCGGCCCTAATACCATCCCTACCCCAGCAGCAAACATCACAACACCGAAACCTGTCGCCATCTCCTGGATCCCGAGAATGTGCACAGTTATTGGGTAAATAAGTCCCCAGGAACCGCCTGTGTACAACCCAACCAGAAACCCATACACATACACTGCCACGTCTGATGTCGTGAACAGAGGAGTCAGCAACGATAGAACACTCATTGCTCCATTGATACCAATATACATGAGTTCACATCCAATATTCCGGTCATGCGCAGCTATTCCAGTTAGAAGACGCGACACGAGACTTCCTATTCCTGCAAAAGAAACACTCAGAGAAGCTGGACCAGCTCCTATCCCTTGTTCGTGCAAATAATCAGGAATAAACACAAATGGTATTGAAATGGCCATCCCAAACGATAGAGAACTTGCTAATAGCCAAATATAATGTCTATTTTTGAATATCTTTGAAGCGCTCGTAAAATCACAACACAAATGTCTTAAATTTGCAGTCTGCCAGGTTTTTCCACTAGATCGTTTCTTTTTCATTTCAAGCTCAAGTGGCGAGGGTTTCATAACCATCCCACAAAGAGCAGATTGGAATGTAAGAGCTCCGGTGATGAGGAAGGCACCCTGAAGTCCATAGGAGTCAATTAGAGCCTGACAAACTGGCGGTAATATGAACACCCCCATAGCAACACCACATACTCCTATCCCAGTCACCACTGTCAGGTTGTCCTTGAAGTAGAAGCCAAGGACTACTATGGAACCAGTGTAGGATAAAGCTGTGCCAACTCCTGCAATAAAAACAATAAATAAATAAATGGACGCTCAGAGGCAATTAAACAGACCTAAACAGAGTCCTTTAATACTGATCGTGAAATTGTAAATGTGTTATTTGTCAAATCTCTATTAAATAAAGAATTTGAATCAACTGTGGTTTATACACTTCCTTGGTTGGACATAAAATGTAAAGATGAACACGTAAATGATAACAAGAAACAATTCCTTGGTTGTGTAGCTCACCAATAACAATATATAAAAATGTTCAAGATGATGTTACCCATAACAAAAAGTTCAACAATGTTCAGGTTGAGGTTACTCAACAATAACAATGTCCAAATCGGGGTAACTCACCATTAACTTAGTTGAACAATGTTCAAGACTCCTAATAACAATCTACGACAATGTGTGTAACTAACCAAGCTCAATGTACGATAATGTAACAATTGGAAAAACTCACTGATAACAAAGTGCAATAATCTGTAACTCAACAATCCCAATATTCAAGGAAGCGTAACTCACCAATTAAAATGTATCACAATGTTAAAGGAGGTATAACTCACCAATAATAACATATAACATTGTTCAAGGGGGTATTACTCACCAATAATAACATATAACAATGTTAAAGGAGGTGTAACTCACCAATAATAATGTATAACAATGTTCAAGGAGGTATAACTCACCAATAATAACATATGAAATATCCTAACAATAATCTGTAACTCAACAATCACAATATTCAAGGAAGCGTAACTCACCAATTAAAATGTATAACATTGTTCAAGGGGGTATAACTCACCAATAATAACATATAACAATGTTCAAGGAGGTATAACTCAACAATAATAACATATAACAATGTTCAAGAGGGTATAACTCACCAATAATAACATATAACAATGTTCAAGGATGTGTAACTCACCAGCAAGAAGGGAGTATGTGAGGAAGAGCCATCTGACGTCAGATATGAAGAAGTTTGCTGACATGCCCACCAGACCAAGGAAACCGGAAGTGACCACACATGTCCTGCAGCTCGTCCAGTTGATGACCAGGCTGGCTATAGGACCTGCAACCAAGCGCTCATTGTACATCTTTAGTGGCACTCGTACCTTCCGACGTTGAGGTCTGACCACTGCTTGACCACTTCACTCTAGCCAATCAGTGACGAGGATGAGAATTCGTAGGTATGATTCGATATTAATGATTGGTTTAAATTACGGAAGTTGAATTTCACAGAACTGTTTGAAGTACATGATAGGTAATCTCAAATCGGACATAATCAAGGAGAACAGGATATAGGTTAGTATATTTCTTTATTGTCATAGGCCAAATTATTCCATTAACTAGTGTTAATGATGTAAATATATTTGTGTACACGGTGTTGCTGGGCAGCACCAAAATGTCCATCAGATCGTCCACTAAGTCAGTGGACTCTTGGAAAAACCTGCAATCAAACGGCAACTCAACCTTTTCAAAGGATATGTTCTCCCAGAGTCAGTCAAGAGATTACCTCTGAATTCTGTTGATTTAGTGACCTCTTTTAGGAGACATTTTTTTCGAAATGTTTTTCAATGATATATTGTTACCAACTTCCCTACGCAAGGAATAACTCTTGCCAGTCTCTATCACTGTTTTAAGCCTTGCCGCATCTTAGCACGGAAAAGCGAGGGAATATCTGCAAGACTTGCGTTGGGAAGTTTACTACCTGTATTTGATCTTATGATCTTATAGAAATTACACATCCTGCAGTTTTATCCCCTTACTGGACGGTACCCACAGTGTCTCCTTTGTGAGGTTATAATGCTAACCAGGTCCGTTGAAGCCTTCAAAGATCGGAAGGTTCACTGAGTCCATCCTCGGTTACCCAGGGTTTAAGATATGCTCCGTTACTCTGTTACTCTCCAATATAACACCCCTGAGAAAGTTGTCAGAGAAATCTGTACTAAAATGAACGCAGTGATATCCGATGACAAACAAGACATTGCACCACAGCTTGCGCGCGCCAATTAGTCTTAAAGGGGCAGTAGCACGTTTTTTCGCTCAAATAAGTTGATGAAATATATTTGAAAAATAATTTCACCAATAGTAAAACATCCTTCTGTCTTCGGAAAATAAAGTTTAAAATGAGTGTACATGTTTCTGTAAAGCCGTGGGAATCGTTTTTGTAATACAAAATAATAAATTGTGTTCACAATAAAATGGCCGCCATGCAATTTTTTCTTTATACGCAACATAGTTTTTACCACTACAGATAATTGTTTTGTGTTATAAGATGTTTTACCCTCTAAACTTAATTTAAATGACACAAACTTTCATTATAAACGGGAAATTTGAAAAAATAAATTTTGCAAAAAATGTGCTACTGCCCCTTACTACTGTTCACGTAAACGGGACACGTGTCGGGTTAATTTTACATATATTATATGCTCGATATTCATTGAAAACAAGTCATTATAATATAGTTGCCGATTGGGGATGAAAATGCAAGTTAAATCAGCACAAGTGTTGGAACGTATATATTAAAGCAAAATGAAACATTACGAGAAATATACTGACTTTCATTTTCATTGAAGCTCGTATCTTTTTTAATATGTATCTATTGATGTAAATGTTGCATGTCACTTTGATGGACCTAAAGATGAATGTTTCTTTCAAATAAGTGACCCCACACTTCTACATGTATATACTCTATATTCCCTATTATTGTATTCGATATAATTCGAACATAAGGACATTTTGTATTATATATTCATTGACTTGTTTCCCCCGCTGTTTGTAGTTTATTCATTCTCTTTCTGTATCCAGCGTTTTTATTCATGCACTTGAGCGGCGTTCAGATAATGCAGGGCTCTGTTCTGTAACAGTGAGCGCTTATAATCGCTCTCTTGAACGCGCTTGCTCAAAGTAGCGCAAACTTCGAGGCATCGCACCGTGTCGTTCAGGAGGAATGGCCGCTCAATGTAGCGCACAGTGAGCGATTATAAGCGCTCGCTGATATGGAACATTGCCCTTGTGTCTTGTTTCATCTAAACGGTAGCCGTCAAATAGGGCCAATTAAGGATGTTTGAAATGTTAGTATCTTGAAATTTCAAATTACTGTCTTAGGATATTTGTATCTCGAATATTTAACTTTACAAGAACGTAGAAGAAGACGAAAATTATGTTTAATGTATAACATTCAAAATGAAATGGCCCCTTTATATCTGACCGAACTGCTACCCAATAATGTTGGTTCAAAATCAAATTATAATCTAAGGAACTATTACTAACTCCTTTCTCAATTCAGACTCCAACATTCAAAAGAATCTTTTTTTTCATCTACAATAAGCTCATGGTACAACTTACCAACCACTGTTCGTATTTCAAATAGCTCAGTATTTAAATCATGTATACGTGATCACAGTGTACATGCACCAACATATTATTCGTGCGGTAAAAGAAATTTGAATATTATCCATATCAAGTTGCGTTATTCTGTCAGTTGTTAAACTTTTGTTTATATAAAGTTGGAATTAAAAGTGATACTGAATGTGTATGTGGAACTCCTGTAGAAAATTCTCATCACTAAACTGACGGGCAAAAGAAAGTATCACACTCACTTGTTTTCGATTAATTCAATATTTTAAAGAAATGAGATGCATTTGATGTATTATTTGTTTTATTTTTTAACTAAAATATCATTATTTAAAGTAGACAGGGGTAAGAAATGAAATTTACACCAACCATGTTCAAAATGTTGTAAATTTGTGCAGGACAAAGCACATTTATTGATTTCCACACAGAATATGTGTTATATGTCGATGAACAGTTGTGTTTTATCAAAATTAATTTGGGGGGATTTCAAAATTTAAATTTTAAATTTTAATATTAAAAAAATTCAAACCGCGTAGAGGTATTCTTTGACTGATTTAATGTTTTAGACTAATAGTCCGTTTTTTAATACGACGTCGAAAATTCGAGATATTTGACTTTGAAAATTATACATATGATAAATACAACTGATCCATATACTTTCTTTTGCCCGTCAGTGTACTTGTTTGAATGTCCATAGTATACACAGAGTTAATTTCATATCACCTTTAAAGCGCATTTGTAGATTAGCAGGTATAAGCTCTTGCAGATATATCACCATGTCAAAACACAAATGTATCTTAGTTAGTACATTCGTTCATTAGTGAGACAAACAGATTTGTATAACATAACATTAGTTTTCTGTATAATGTCTTTATTCTTCTTTCACTGCTGTCAATTATGTCTCTCTGTCAAAAAACAGTAAATTCACAATGTACATACCAAGGAGAAGGTATTCTAAGTTGGAGAACATGTTCCTAATCATTTTCTTATTGAATAAAATGTTTAAACAAAACCAAATTCAACTTAATATCTTGTCAACTTAGTATCTTGAACTTTCAACATAATATCTTATAATTTCGACTTGCTATCATGAAAATTCTATATATTTTCAACTTATATAAATGCAGCACATATCAGCCATTTGGAAAAGTCTCGCCAAGCAAAACACCACAGAGATGGTATGGGGATATAGAGGCGATCTATTGAGAATGTACGCTCTAGCGGTAAAGCATCACATCACTAGACGGACATTGAAACGCATGATATCATGGAACTTGAAGATGTCATGTTGATATCTTGAAATTTTAAACTTAAAAAAATCTTTTGTTGGCCTATATTTTTTACGATGCAGATTTGTGAAATAAAAGACTCTGAAACATGACTCTTTATTACCTCCGTCTAGCCAGGTATACTTGTGGTATCAAATAACCAGCTCATTTGAGACAAGAGAAGTTACAATTAATATGACTACATGCAAATAAATATGATCAAAATGCGATAGTGACATAAAACTTTGAAATGTAAGGGAAGCATCCAAGTGAAGTGAATTTATGAAAAATGAAAAATATTCTTTGTCACTGAAAACAAGATACATAAGTACCTAACAGGTGTAGGTCGTCTTTCTCACCTGCCAATGCGAATGCGCTGTGATGCGTGGACACAAGCCAAACTCTCAACAACTCATCTGAAGGAAACGCTTCCTTTAACGCTACATTGAACACACCTGCAGTGTAGCTTATACTTCCGTTGAAAAGAACAGCGAAAAACGCGACAAGAAGCACAACATAACATCTCCAATTTGCCATTTCCCCCGCGTTCTCATACCTCATGTAGACCCGACTTCTTAGCTAGACTGACCTTAAGTCGTTAATGGTGCATACACTTTTTGGATACATTTTGAAAAGGAACCAAGAGGAAATGGAAAATACATATAAATAAAAACATAAAAATGAAATTATAGAAGTTTTTTTCAAGTTTGAATTGAAGCTTCACACGATCTAGACTTGCGCATCAAAAGACTATTGAATTTACTGTTAGAAATACGAGAGAACAATGAATGTTTGACCTTCACTTCGATAGACAAATGTCCTTTAATGCACTTTCTTTTAAAACACAATGTTACCTTAATTACCTACTGTAATTAAATAATATAAGGTGAAACCATGATACCTAGGATATTAGAGGAAGAATGGTTTCTCTATATTAGAAACCGTTTTTAAGTCTAAAATATTCTTTGTTATCGCGTTATATTGAGGATCCCTGGTAAATAGAGTCGTTCATAACATCCTTGTTTACAGCCACGCTATATATGTTGATTTTATACCGTTTAGTTCCATGTGCCTCGGTGGCACAGTAGGCTAAAACTTCAGATCACGTGTTTCAGGTGTTAGTAGATACGGGTTCGAGACGTACTTTCGTCAAAGATTTTGGAGTTTAGCAAGTTCTCAATTCTTAATATTTGTTTACATGTTGATGAGCCGAGAAAGATTTCATTTTTTTAATTTAGCCTTACCTGTGTAATAAATGTGTTCAAACACCTGTTCTAAAATTACAATTGATTAAGTAGGGTATGGTTGGAATTACGAACACGACAATGTGCAATATCATGATTACATTCACTTAATCCATGGTCATGACGTCACTCTATTGTGTTATCAGTTGATTATTATTTAGGAATCTACTGATCATTGACTGTCCCAGTCAGGAGGAGTGTCAGGTTTAGACATTTTCAGTAGTGGCTAATCGAGTACACTTTTCAAGATTGATGTATTTTGTCTTGGTGTATCTGAATAGGATCTTAAAATATCTCTAAACTAGACAAATTAATTTTTGTGATGCATGAACCTGGATTCGAACATGCAACCATTCGCTTGGTCAGCGCCCCTAATCATTAGACCACAAGACGCTGTTAGAAAGTTTAGGATTGTTTGTCAGTAAGAATTCCGCTTTCTATTCAAGTCTTGTAACGCACGCGGAAGGCATGGAAGTTTAAGCTGTCAATCACTTCGCCTCGCGTGAAGTTTTGCGCTGCACGTGCTAGGAAGAATCCATTTCATGAGGGTCGCAGCTACTTGTACCATATCCGATGAAATTTGCAAAATAATTAATTTTGGTGTCCCAGATTTGAAATTTATTGTTTCAAATGTAAACTAATCACATATGCATGTTTCGTGACGTCATATATGGAATAAGATGGAGAATTAATGCATTAAGGGCTCGTTGATTATTTTCAACGAATCCAAAGCTCCTCATGCATTCTCCATTACATAAAACTTGTGTGTACTTAATTCAAATGCTATATCAAAGTAATGTATATGTCGGTTTACTTACCTGCAAAAGCGAATGCGCTGTGATATGTGGATATAAGCCAAACTCCCAACAACTCATCTGCAGGGAATGCCTGTTTTAACGCTACATGGAACACCCCTGCTGTGTAGCTCATACCTACATTTAACATAAGAGCGAAAAAGGCGGCAAGGAGCACAAGAAAAGATCTCTGTTTAACACTACCCCCTGCACACTCCATATACACCATGATGGCGGGACCGAACAGTCGACTCGACTGACACAAGGTCACTCACAGCCATTATGACTCCATGACTTTACATAATCAAATGTTTAAGAAATATTTTTTAAAGGAAACGATGAGCAAGTTGTTTACAGATTGTAGAATTTAATAAACGCATAGTGAAAAAGTCTATTGAATGTAAGCCTCAGATAAATATATATACAGAACTTGATTATTATTGATTATTATTTACATAAAAATACATTATTGATCATTACATGTTACATGAATATAAATGAATTAATTCATTAAACATTTACGTATATATATATCCCAGCACTGAATTTACATAATACATTATTGAACATTATATGTTATAAATAGAAATTAATTAATTTATGAAGCATGTACTTATATATGAATCATCGTTTAGTCTGCTATTTGAATATCTATATTTAGTATGGATTCTGTTAAATTTTCGTTTACCAAATGAAAAATATGTTGATGCTTTCAATTAAGATTTGTTTTCAAATATGTTTTATTCCAGCATAGAACATGACATTTCATACTGTATTGCAATATAATTAAGTAACGTGTCTATTAATTTATGGGTAATCCTGCAATTATGTTTTATTCCTTATGTACCATTTTTTTAATTATTATTCACATTACTTATTGTTTGTGTGTATATATATATTGTTGCAGGGTGTCTTCTTCTTCTACGTTGCTTTATGTTCTGGAATAAAACGTCACTGAACTTGCACCCAGCGCGTTGGTTTTTCCTTTGACCAAGTCGCCCTGCTACATACAGTTACAAGGGTATGAATGGTGAAGTATCAATTAAGATTATTTGAGCATACATAGGATTGAAAGGTTTTTATTGAGACAGATTCTCGTATGTGTAGTGGAAGGTTATTCCAAAGTTGTGAGCTTGATGGGAAAATATTGACTGTAAAGTTGTGTGTGAATAGTACAAGGTGAGATCACGCATGTTTAACTTCTAAGGTTATGATTGGTCCTAGATTCAACTTTAGTTTATAGCCTCTGTTATAATTAAGGTAACATATAAGTAGGAGGAGTATTATTATTGTATGTTTTTTTAAAAAAAATAATAAAGATACTTTTCGATACTGTCTCCTTTTCTTTAATGATTCCCATGCAGAAGGCCGTTCCACGAACCTATCTTAGCCCTATTATAGTACGTTTTTGATTAAACGTAATTATTTATACTTACCTGTTGACTAGACCTACTTTGCCTACCTCCTCTCTAGGTATGCTATTTCAACCTTAACACAGACGAACTTGAACAGTGGAGAAGGGGTGCGTAAAATCCCTTATCCAAAGGCAGGTAAGTCTAGGTGGTCTCGTGACGTCACTACCTGTCTAGTTCACCTTCCGAAAGTCCCAAAAGGCAAGACAGACCAAGTGGGGAGGATGGGAGGGCCTAGAGCGTAGGTCTAGTCAACAGGTAAGTATAAATAATTACGTTTAATCAAAAACGTACTATTATTTAAATACCTATCTGTTGACTTGATCTACTTTGCCTAGAATCCCACTGCATGGAGGCGGGTCAGTAGATATATGGTAGTGACGAGACCAGCAACAAGCCCTGAGTGTAAGCTAACCTGCGAGTCCTCCACCCTGTGGTGAGGACAAGGCACAGCCCGGGAGATACCATCTCTACCGCTGAGCGGATCGAAGAGACAACCCTGCCACTCAACTTCCGATCAACACACTGCCCCCCAACCCCAACGGGGAGGGGGTGCTGAAGCGAAGCTAAAGAAAAACAACAACAGACAAGGAGCTAGCAATGTAAACAAAGTTATTTATAATGAGCCTCTAAGCTCCTAAGAAGGCTGACCCCTTCTTGGTCTGGTTGGGGGGACCACCTTCGTCTGAGCGAACACTTGTGGACCCAGCCTAGAGATGCTTTAAGATCTGCTGTGGAGACATCTCGTAGGTAATGGTTGGCGAAAACCTCTGAGGAACGCCAAAAACACCCTGCCATGACATCCGAAACCGCAATGTTGCAGTGATAAGCCATCGTGGCTGAAACTGCGCGGATCTCATGAGATTTGGAACGCGAAGGCGGAGGCAGGTGAGCGGCCTTGCACGCATCAATGACCGCCAACCTCAGATACACCCCCAACGCTCGCTTATCTAGCTCCTTGGCGAGTGAGGCAAGAACGACGACACCTGCAATCTCTCAGCCTGTGGGTACGCTGGGCGTACACCCTCAAAGCCCTCACCGGACACAGAGAGAGATCCACCTCCCCTGAGTCAGACCCCAGAGCCGGAATAGAGAACGTACGGCCAGCTTAATCAGCTGCCTGGTTTGCAGACAAGGTCGGGAGCTAAACCAAGTAAGGCTGATCCCCCCTCCCTGACCTCAAAGCGTAGAAGGTCCGCCTGCAACGCATGGATTTCAGAAATCCGAGCTGCGGAGGCCATGGCCACCAGAAAAATTACCTTGATGGTGAGAGGGAGAAGGGGAACGTCAGAGAGCTGTTCATACGTATCGGAGCGAAGATGTTTGAGTACAATGGCTAAGTCCCACTCAGGTGGACGAAGCTTAGTCCTGCCGTCAACAGAACGGGAGGTTTTAATGAGACCCTTGAGGGCCGACACATCCAACCCTGTCGACCTCTTCCTAGAAGGGAGAGGATAGCAGACATGTTGATATTAACTGCTGACGCCCTAAGATGCCTGGTGTTGCGTAGGTACACTAAGTACTCCGCCACCTGAGGAACGGAGGCATCTGCCGGGATGAAATCCCGCTGAGCACAAAAGGAGGCGAAGGCCTGCCACTGAAAATCAAAGAGTTTCCTAGTGGTCTTCCTATGAGAGGTAGCTATGGCACCCTTGAGTAACCACCCAAACGAGCATCAAGTAAAGAAGTCACCATGTCCTTAACGGACGCAAGAAGAAGCTCAGGTTGGATTAATCAAATTTGGCTTTCTTCATCGACCCGAGTCATACAACGGAGGTGAACGCTTCAAAGACGAAGTAACGGACTTACGAATGACCGAAACATACGCCTGGAAGTCTGAAGACGAGAGACTGATACACTCGTTACACAGGTCCTTGCACTTCATACAAAGCAAGTCCTAGCAGACTTCCTACCTCCGCAATTTGTACAAAACGCAGAGTACATAGTGAAGCAAATACGGAGGTAGTAGAGTAGGTGATTGACAAACGAGCCACTGACGCGTGTAAGCTAGGGGAGGTGAGTGACACTTGATTCACTTAACAGGTGAGAGACAGGCGAGCCACTGACGCGAGTAAGCTAGACGATGTGAGTGACAGGTGAGAGACAGCCGAGTCACTTAACAGGTGAGTGACAGACGAGCCACTAACGCGCGTAAACTAGACGAGGTGAGCTACAGGTGAGTGACACTCAAATCACTGAACAGAAGAGTGACTGACGAAGCTTTGAACCCGAGTGATTAGCGAATGATTAGCGAGTGACAGGCGAAAGCGAGTGTCTGGTGAGGCGAGACAATGGCGAGGCGAGATACTGACGAAGCTAATCACTGGCGAGACGAGACGCATCACGTAGAGACGACCCTAAGGCGAATCACTGGCGAAGCGAGTGACTGGCCGAATCGAGTCACTGGCGAGACGATGGGAGTCAAGTAGATTCAAACCGAAGGCGAATGACTGGCGAAGCGAATGACTGGCGAGACAATGCGAGTCAAGTCGAATCGAGCCTAAAGCGAAAGACTGGCGAAACGAGTGACTGGCGAAGCGAGTCACTGTCGAGACGATGCGAGTCAAGTAGAATAAGCGAGCGAGAAGTAGCGAGCCTAAGGTGAATGACTGGCGAAGCGAGTGACTGGCGACTTACGGATGGCCGTAACATATGCTCCGAAGTCTGACGCATTCGTCACAACGATGATCCTCCTCACACAAGTCTTTGCACTTCCTACACAGCAAGTGCGGAACCTTGATAGCAGACTTCCTACCTCCGCAATTCGTACAAAAGGCAGAGTACATAGTGAAGTAACCACGCAGGGCGTAGGGTAACGAGGTGAGTGATAGTCAAGTCACTGAAGAGACCGTCGAATCACTACACGAGTAAGCTGATGAGGTGAGTGCCAGGTGAGTGACACACAAATCAGTTAACAGGTGAGTGACAAACGAGTCACTAACGCGCTTAACCCTAGGTGAGGTGATTGACAGTCGAGTCACTTACACAGGTGAGCGACAGGCGAGTCACTAGCGTAATGTAGACGAGGTGAATGACAGTCGAGTCACTGACGCGAAACACCTAAGTAGAGTAGTGTAAGTTCTGACACTAAGAAAAACAACCTTTCCAATAGCTAATTACTCGAGACTATCGAAAGTGTTGAAGGCAGAAGCTCCGAACCCGAAGGGTGTGAAGTCCATACGAGCGGGAGCTAAGTCCCCTTCAGGACAAAATGAAACCTTCCTGGCTGGTGACGTGCGGGGTCCCGACACGCTGACCTAACTGAGTGGTACCTCCACGAACGAGGCCACTTCCGACAGCATGGCGACTGAGTCGACAATCGGCGGATCCTCCGACAACCCCATACCCTCCGCATCCGATACTATATTGATGAACGGAGGGTCCGATACGTCAACGAAGCGGACGTCACGCTCCACCGAGTCTGGCGAGGAATCACGGGTGGGCGACACCACCGTGACCCGATGCTTAGGGTCGTGAGAACCACGCGAGGAGGCAGCGGACCCGGAGGCCCTTAAGGACGTGAGACGCGAACCGAGACACGCAGTCCGCATGGGGTTCAAGCGTTAGCGTAGTAGCGGGAATAGCGTGACTAGGCAAAGTCAGCGGACCCAACCGCGCATCGAGCAACGAAGAGACCATGTCTTTAACGGATGCAAGAAGGAGGCCAGGATTGACCTTGTCAAACCTGGCCTTCCTGGTCTTCTTCTTCTTGCTCTTGGGCGTGGAGGGTCCGCCGACCTTAAGCCTAAGAGGTGTCATACACCTGTCTGGAGAAGGGGGAGACGAAGTGCGAGTCTGCGGACGAGAACGCGAACGCGAAGGGGGAGAGAGCGAATCTCTCGAATTCCTAGCGGATTCGGATAAGACCGGCAACTCCCGGTCGAACTCATCCGCCCGTTCCTTAAGGACAATGTCTACCGCCTCCTCTGGAGACGGGTGACGAATGGGAGACACCTCCCGACATTGACACGACAAAGCTGAATGTTTCTGAAGCGAAGCCCTATCGGCAACGGACTTGCGAATGGCCGTGACATACGCGTGGAAGTCTGACGCGGAAAGAGAGGCACACTCGTAGCAACGATAATCTTCTTCGCATAGGTCCTTAGACTTCCTACATAGCAAGTGCGGATCCTTGATGGCAGACTTCCTACCTCCGCAATTCGTGCAAAAAGCGGAGTACATGGCGAAGCAGGCGAATCACTAACATGAGTAACCTAGGCGAAGGTAGTGACAGTCGGGTCACTTACACAGGTGAGCAATAGGCGAGACACTCGCACGCGTAACATAGACGAGGTGAACAAACGGCGAATCACTGACGCGAAACACCTAAGTAGCGTAGCGTAAGAACAACAACTCTTCCGATAGCTAATTACTCCAACACCAAAAGCGTAAACTCACAACGAACGTAACCGACGAAACGCTTAAGTGAGTATACGCAAAGCAACACGAAGGAGACTAACGAGAGTGTTGAATGCAGAGGCTCCGAACTCGAAGAGAACGAAGTCAATATCAACTAATGGTCAGACAATGTGATTGACTGGCGAAGCGAATGACTGGCGAACCCAGTCACAGACGAGAAGCGGTAAAGAAGTCGAGTCGAACGAAGGCGAATGATTATCTAGTGACAGGCGAAAGTGAGTGACTGGCGAAGCAAGACACTGGCGAGGTGAGTCACTGACGAAGCTAAACACTTGCAAGTCGAGACGAATCAAAAACATTAGAAACTGAACGTAACAAGTAGATACAAACCTGAAGGCGAAAGACTGGCAAAACAAATAACAGACTTCCTACCTCCTACAAAGCAAGACGCTGACAAAGCTAAACACTTGCGAGACGAGACGAATCCCGTAACAAGTAAGTTCAAACCTGATAGCCGAAAGACTAGCGAAACGAATGACAAGCGAAGCGAATGACAGGCGAAGCGAGTCACTAGCGAGACAATGCAAGTCGAGTCGAATCGAGTCTAACGCGAGAGACGAGCCTAAGGCGATAGACTGGCGAAGCGAGTGACTAGCGTAAGCGAGACACTGGCGAGACGATGCGAGTCAAGTAGAATCAAGCCTATGGCGAATGACTGGCGAAGCTAATGACTGGCGAAGCGAGTCACTGGCGAGAGGATGCGAGTCAAGTTGATTCGACCTAAGGCGATAGACTGGCAAAGCGAGTGACTGGCGTAAGCGAGACACTGGCGAGTAGATGCGAGTCAAGTAGAATCTAGCCTAAGGCGAATGACTGGCGAAGCGAATCACTGGCGAGACGAAGCGAATCAAGTTGATTCAACCTAAGGCGATAGACTGGCAAAGCAAGTGACTTGTGTAAGCAAGACACTGACGAGTAGATACGAGTCAAGTAGAATCGAGCCTAAGGCGAGTGACTGGCGAAGTGAGTAACTGGCGAGATGCGTAGTCAAGTTGATACAAACCGAAGGTGTATGACTGGCGAAAGCGAATGACAAGCGAAGCAAATCACAGGCGTAGGCGAAGCGAGTCAAATACCAACGGGGAAAGATAGCTCACAAAAGCGTAGGCTTAGGCGAACAAAGGGACTGGCGGAGGGTTCGACCTTTTCAAGCCATGCGAACCGAGCAGTCAAGCGACGACAGGTGAGAGAAAAACAAGACACGAACTGCACGTGCAAAGCATGCAGCCACCTCGTCAGGCAGCACACATCTAGCACATGTCAACAAGGCCCTTTGTAACTCAACACCTACTAAAACAGAGTGACCCGACTGTCACTTACCTCGCCTAGATTACGCGCGTTAGTGACTCGCCTGTCACTCACCTGTTAACTGATTTGAGTGTCACTCACCTGTCACTCACCTCATCAGCTTACTCGCGTAAGTGGCTTGTTGTCACTCACCTGTTAGTGACTCGAGGGTCTCGTCAGTGACTCGACCTTCACTCACCTCGTTACCCTACGCCCTCCGTAGTTACTTCACTATGTACTCTCCCTTTTGTACACATTGCGGAGGTAGGAAGTCTGCTATCAAGGATCCGCACCTGCTTTGTAGGAAGTGCAAAGACTTGTGTGAGGAGGATTATCGTTGTAACGAGTGCGTCACTCTCTCGTCTTCAGACTTCCGAGCTTATGTTACGGTCATTCGTAAGTCCGTTACTGATAGGGCTTCGTTTAAGAAGCATTCAGCTTCGTCAGGTCAAGGTCGGGATTTTTCTCCCATTGTTCACCCATCTCCAGAGGAGGTGGTGGACATTGTACTCACCGAACGCACGGATGAGTTTGACCGTGAGTCGCCGGGTTCAAGAGAATCGCTCTCACCCTGTTCGCGCTCCATCTCCCCCTTTGCCTGGGGAGGATGACAGGCGTATGTCACCTCTTAGACTGAAGGTCAGCTGACCCTCCACTCCCAAGAGCAAAAAGAAGAAGAGCAAGAAAGCCAAGTTTGATAAATTCAAACCGGAGCTCCTTCTTGTGTCCGTAAAGGACATGGTGTCTTCCTTACTTGATGCTCGGTTGGGTCCACTGACTTTACCCCACCGTACCACCCCCGCTGCTACGCTAGGTTGTGACCCAGATGCGGACTGCGTGTCTCAGGGTTCGCGTCCCACATCCTTAAGGGCCTCCGGGTCTGCTGCTTCCTCACGTCTTGCTCACACCCCCACGCGCCGTGTCACGGTGTGTCGCCCACCTGTGACTCCTCGCCAGACTCGGTGGACCGTGAGGCCCGCTTCGTTGACGTCTCTGACCCTCCGTTCATCAGTATAGTGTCAGATGCGGAGGGTACGGGGTCGTCAGATGACTCAGTCACCATGTTGACTGAGGGGGCCTCGTTCGCGGACGTACCACTTAATCAGGTCAGCCTCTCGGGACCTCGCTCGTCGGCAGCCAGGAAGGCTTCCTTTTATCCCGAAGGTGACACAGCTCCCGCGCGTCTCGCTCTTCTGCCTCACAGGCTCCTGCTGGACGCCGCGCAAGATATGGAGCAGGTCATCTCGTCTGCTTCCCCCAACTGTCTGCTACCGCCGTTGGTGGTTTGGATAAGCGCAGGCGTCAATTGTCTCTGTACCCGACTCCATTTCAACTCGTCCCGCCTGCTCTTGATCAGGGTTCGTCTCGCTTGATCTCCCCCGAACTGCCCCATCGCGTTACTGATGCGGAGCTCACGCATCTCGACAGAGAGGCTCGCACAGTGTCGGGGTCGGGCAATCACGTGGCGTTCACCTGTCAGGCGATGCTTAACTGCGCCAAGCAGGCTGACATGGAGTCGGGTGACCCGGTTCTTTTCAAAGCTTTCAACAATGTGGCCCCGGACCTCGCGCAGATCATGTTATCGGTTTCGCGGATATCATCAGTGATTACTGTCCTGCGTAGGGATAATTTCTTGCATCGTTCGGGCCATAACCCTGACCAGAAATATTTCCTCCGGCAGGCCCCTGCCATCTCTCTTTAGGGGTCGAATCCCCGAGGTTCTGAGAGCGCGGCAGGAGGCTCAGCAACAAGACCTCACCAATCGCCTGGTGGTGAGTCAGAGGCAGACTACGCCCAAACGAACTACTGTCAGGGTCAAGGTCACGGACAAGTTCAATCGACCCCCAAAAAAGCCGAGACTGATTTTCAGCAGGGAGGGCGTAGTCGGGGATCCACGGGTCAATCTCCCAAGTCCCCCCGTCCTGGCACTGGGGGTCGTACCCCTCAGAAGTGGAAGCGGAGGAAGTGACTCATGGTCACCCCCTCTGCTTCCTCCTCCACTCGTTACGGGGTCAGAGGGCTCGGTGGGGGTCGGCTTCAAAGCTTTGTCAGCAACTGGGTGCAGTTAGGGTTAGACCCTTTCGTTTGTCAGATTCTTGGTCAGGGATTCCGCATTCCCGTCTCATCGCCTCCGCCGCTTACCTGTGCTCCAAGGGAGTGTCCCTTGTCAAGGGACCGGCTCCAACTAACCTTGGAACAGGTGGAGATCTTAATCTCCAAGGGGGCGGTGCAGGAGGTCCTGACCCCACATCTAACTCCGGGGTGTTACTCCCCATTGTTTGTCATACCCAAAAGGAATTCGAAAAAATGGCGGCTCATTCACGACTTGAAAGTATTCAACCGCTCCTTCCTCGTTCGGCTGCCATATTTTCGACTCTTGACTCTTCCCTCTGTGATGCGATCTCTGGAGCGCTCAGACTGCATAGTGTCTCTCGATCTCCAGGATGCGTACCTGCACATTCCGATTCACTGTCGGGATCGCAGGTACCTCCGCTTCATTCTTGACGGGAGACACTTTAAGTGGTGCGTGCTCCCGTTCGGGATCTCGTCCGCCCCCTGGCTATTGACACGTCGTTCTCGAGGCACAGCTCAGGTTCACAATAGACCTGTTCTGTCCCCTAGGGTGGTTAGTGAACTTAGAGAAGTCGGACTTGGTCCCAGAGACTCGTCTGAAGTTCTTAGGGGCTATCCTAGACACTCAGCTGTTCCGTGGGTTCGTCATGAGGGAGTGGATGGCTCGTTAATCTTAATTGATCGCGCCCTCGATGCGTCGATCTCCCTACATCAGTGGCAAAGAGTGTTGGGGTTGCTAACGTCAGCTAAGGACTTGACCCGCAGGGGGAGGTTATTCCTCCGCCCGAGGGCCGAGTCTCTGCTACGCGTGTCGCTCCAGCTCTTCGAGCTGGACCTGGACATTCGAGCTGTCCACATTCCAGGTGCCAAGAATATCTTGGCGGACGCGCTGTCGCGACCAGATGCCCCTCTCCCGACGGAGTGGCAACTGAACCCGGCTGTCTTCAGGGGGTTGTGTCTCCAGTTCAGCACCCCTCTGATAGGGGTCCGTGGTTTGTTCCTCTCTGGCGGCTCTGTCATCAGGAACCTGTTCCCATTCAGCCACGGAGAGATCTGCTCCTCAGCAGGCCAAGCGGAAGGTTACACGAGAACCCTCAGGTGTTCTGCCTTCACGCTTGGCTTGTATTAAGAGAGGGTTAAGGAACAGTGGTTACTCAAGGTGAGTAGCCAATGCCATAGCTACCTCTCATAGGAAGACCACACGGAAACTCTATGATTTTCAGTGTAAGGCCTTCGCCTCCTTCTGTGCTCAGAGGGATTTCAGTTTCAGATTTCAGAGGCCTCAGTTCCTCAGGTGGCGGAGTACTTAGTATACCTACGCAACACCAGACATGTTACGACGTAAGTTGTAATAAACGCGGTAAGATGTAATAACTGCGGTAAATTGTAATAAAAACGCGGTAAGATGTAATACTGCGGTAAATTGTAATAAAAACGCGGTAAAATGTAATAAAGTTTACTGCGGTAAATTGTAATAAGGGGGTGCGGTAAAATGTTACTAAAAAGTGCGGTAAAATGTAATACATAATGCGGTAAAATGTAATAACCATACATCTAACTTTTAGCTGCCATGAATGCCGAATTTGGGTCATTCATTGAACATATACATATGTATTTTTTGAATGAGAGTATTATTATAAGTATTATTGCATATTAAAATCATAAGTTCTCCAAAATTTACAGAAGAACTGTTTTGATTAAACCTCCGCCTTACATGGGAGTATACAGGGTTTAGTCTGTCAATCTGTCTGAAACTTTACATATGTATTTCAAATTTACTGGAGTGGTGCCTCTTGATATTTTCAGATTTCTGAAAATTTTATTATTTTTGTTTGTTTTCATGAAAAACGAGAATTTGACTCTGTTCACGTTTACAGATAGATAGGTTGTTTCCTGAGAAGAGATTGATAACCATTCATCATATCTTTCTGAAACCTATTCATGTCGTGTATTATCCACTAACATAATTAAAAAGTCTATCATCATTTATATCAAAGATCGATTATACATGCTAATAAAGCACTCTGAGTTAATAGGGGACCGTTTGGATATTTTATCTTCTGATGACTCTTGTGTTTGTTTGAGTTTCTATGGAAACGAAACAGTGACTTTATGTGTATAATGGAAGAATATATATTCCATTGTTTTGCAGAATCGCTGAAACTATCATATGTTTCACTTCATTAAACTGTATTCATATTCATACCCACAGATTTACATTTCGCAAATTTTTGAATTTTTATGTAACGGTAATGCTCTATACATCCGAAGATCATACTATCATACTCCTCTTAACAATGTGCACCTGTTCACAACACGCCAAAGTAATGACGTTGCAGATGTCGACATGGTGATAAAAAGATTGTAAAATCAACCGACAGTAGCAGTGTTTTTGGGCGTGGTTCGGGGGTGCGGGTGTGTGAGGGTGGGGCAGTAATTTATGGCCAATTACTTGTCTTATCAATTATCGTTTCAATATAACATTACTAAGACCATCATAAATTATATGTTATCAGATTAGTCATCTCTAAGATTCATGTAGGCGTTTCTTTTGGCCGGTTGTGTACAAAGGCAGATTTGCACATGGTAATGATAGCATGTTCTCACGTGCTGTTATATTCAAAATATTATTGTCAGAGTTGCGAGCAGAACGAATTCATGACACACAAAATTCGAAAATTTGGTTAAATTATGCAAATAAGACGAACCGAAACAAACAAACAGCACATCTGCGAATCATAGTGATTAAATTTGTAAAGTTTAGAAACATATCATCAATTAGTATCAGAGCTGTTAGTGAAACAAAATCAGACGGACGAATTGTCAGACGGACATTTTGATTGGTGAATTTTACTTTCATCAACATCAACTTCTATAAAAGAAAATATTACAATTTACCGCACATCGTATTACAATTTACCGCACCTTTCATCGAAACATTTTACCGCACCCCCTATTACAATTTACCGCAGTAAACTTTATTACATTTTACCGCGTTTTTATTACAATTTACCGCAGTATTACATCTTACCGCGTTTTTATTACAATTTACCGCAGTTATTACATCTTACCGCGTTTATTACAACTTACGTCGTAACAAGGCATCCTTACTTGGTTTAGCTCCCGACTTTGTCTGCAAAAACCAAGCAGCTGATGAGGCTGGCCGTACCTTCTCTATTCCGGCTCTGGGTTCTGACTCAGGAGAGATGGGTCTCTATTTGTGTCCGGTTAGGGCGTTGAGGGTGTACGTGCAGCGTACCCGCAGGCTGAGGGATGGCAGGCGTCGTCTGTTCTTGCCTCACTCACCGAGGAGCACCAAAGAGCTAGATAAGAGAGCGTTGGGGGTGTACCTGAGGTCGGCAGTCATTGATGCGTACAAGGCCGCTGACCTGCCTCCTCCATCGTGTTCCAACCCGCATGAGATCCGTGCACGATGGCTTACCACTGTAACATCGCGGTCTCGGACGTCATGGCGGGGTGTTTTGGGCATTCCTCAGAGGTTTTCGCCAATCATTACTTACGAGATGTCTCCACAGCAGATCTCGAAGGCATCTCTAGGCTGGGTCCACAGGTGTTCGCTCAGGCGAAGGTGGTCCCCCCGACCAGACCGAGAAGGGGACAGTCCTCTTAGGAATTTTGTTCCTGCGTGTCTTATGATGCTCATTGTAATAAACTTTGGTTGCATTGCTTGCTCCTTGTCTGTTGTTTTGTTCTTTAACTTCGCTTTTACCCGGAGAGTGGCATATCCGGTGGTGACGTCACGAGACCATGCAGACTTACCGCCCTTTGGAGAGGGATTTTACGCATCCCCCACTCCACTGTTTAAGTTTCGTCTGTGTTAAGGTTGAAATAGCATACCTAGAGGGGAGATAGGCATAGTAGGTCTAGTCAACAGGTAAGTATAAATAATTACGTTTAATCAAAAACGTACTATTTTAATCCCCTGTCAGTCCCTTAATTAATCCTAATTAATCCCTGTTGTTGTCTCGTTAATTGTTAATTAATCCCCTAACAAAGGAACTGGCATACCGGGGTATGATCATCAGATACTTGATAATTAACTGTGTAATCATGTAATGGTAGCATATTAGTGTAAACGGGAATATCCTCTCGAATTTCGTTTCCACAAAAATAACCCGATAGAACCCTCCTTTTAAGAGTGAAATGCCTAGATCTTTGAAGTCACTCGGTCGACAGGGTTGATATTCGTTGGTTAAGAAGCAGGGATACAGTATGAGGTTCCCGTTTTCTCCACTGGGGGATTTTGCTGGAGCCTTGAAATTCAGGCGTTGTAGAACAGAGGTAAGGGCTGTACATTTACTTTTCAGTCAGGCATCGATAATCCGAACGCTTCCGTTTTTCATCAAAAACGTTCGGATAGTGAAATGTTCGGACTACTGAGTACTGAGGACTTCTAAAGAGATTAGTTTGGTTACATCTGCGAGATTCGGATTATCGGTGGCCGAATTATCGCGGCTTGACTGTACATAAAATTACATACAAGACATATATTTCTACCAGCATACTTTGATAATATTACATACATATGTATGATTAAAGACATTTTCTGTAGAGTACATATTATAAGACATGTTTTTAGTCTTTTATATTTTTGGCGAATAAAGCTGTCAATTTCATAAACTGAACGCCAAAAGAAATGTTACACCTCTTTGAATTTGAATATCATAAAAAGTTACGTGTTCAGAGGAATTTTCTTTGTCGTGTTGTAACACTCCATCAGTTTAGTGTTTTGTGCTAAAATAGCAGAACTTCCACAGGTGGGGTCAATTGTCCTGTTTCCGACCATGCACAAAAACAACAAAATCATAGAATAATCATTAGTTTAGAGATCAAAGAAGTGTAACATTTCTTTTGGCGTTCAGTTTATCTATAGTTTATTAAAATTGATTAATGACAATGACATAATGGACACCAATTAAATACCAAGATACCGAGATCACTGTTCTAACTCCCAATAGAATTGCGGAATTTTAGAACAAAATTATTTGAACAGTTTGATCAGTTGTACATGGCAGTTACAAAGGCATTTCGTATTTGATTGTAATCGAAAGATTATAACAAAAGTTCCCTATTGAAACTTCATGTTTTCTGTAAGTCAATAACTATCCGAGTTGGAAAACGCGTTATTTTATTCTGTCGGCGTATTTGTACATATAGATATAAATATTATAGTTATAGTTATAAATATGTCAGTTTAATCGTATTTTTAATCATTTTGTATTCAAGGCAAATGCTTTTCCTGAAATATTATTCATTCCAGTCGTCTGATAGGAATATTTTCCTAAACCATCTCTATGTAACATCACGTAACAATATCATTTATTTAGTTATTCATTTTTCATATTTTGTATTATTTCTATTTGTGTTTTTTAAGCGTGAAGCGGGTATACAGCGGCTAGTGTATGTAGACTATATATGGATAGAAAATCTAAGAACTATTAGATGAATTTCTTTCATGGCAATCACCTGTGGAAGAAAGATTAGTTAGTGACATTGACCTTTATTTAAAAACCACATTGACACTTTTCAAAAAGCGTTCCCTGAATTCTCGCCATATCTTACATAATTTTTTAAGCTTGATTGGTTTATATTATCATCAAAGCCTAATTTTAAATAATGTATATTTCTACATGAAACTTGCTTACATGACATGCATGTCACATGTCGGCGTGGCCGTGATGTGGTTTCAAATGTACTGCGAGTTCCAACAACTACACGGAACTTATCGAGAAATTTGCCTGCATTTCCATTCGTTTCCTGACATGTTTTTAAAACACAGCCATTGTTGATATTTCAAAGAGTCAATGAGTTTCGTTCAAAATATGTACGTTCCGAAAGACCACATGTGCTGATGTAAGTTCAAATGATTTCATTTGCCTTGTATATTCATACCTGTCGCCACATACCAGTGTATGATAATTACTCGTTTCCATTAAAAATCGAAAAAAAATTTTGTTGTAGGTGCAGAAGCCGAAATTACACGTTCCATATATATGCACAGTAGCTTATGAACTATTAAACATTACCAACACACATCTGTCTTTTTGTCTTTTAACGTTCGATCACGCGCGTCATCTTCTAACTTCCGAACGCAAGGCATAACTCTTGCCAGTCTGCATTACTGGCTGATTTAAGCCTTGCGGTATTTCCCTCGCTTTGTTGTGCCTAGATAGTGAATCGCTTCACCAGAAATGCATAGTGGGCCTGGATTTCTAAGCACAGATTTCTTAAGGAAATATTCTGCAAGGCCTAAAATCAGCCAGTAATGGAGACTGGCAAGAGTTATGCAAGAGAAGTTCACCTTATTATTGTCACTATATTGAGTGAAGTAGAATGCAATTGATAATAAACAGTCTGTATCTTTCGAAAAAATCGCATTCATCACGTTTAAAATAATGAGACACCAAAAACCGACTCAATGGCTCTTAATGCATGCATGGGGCAACATTGCAGGCAACTATACGTCATGTGAGGGCCTAATTTCTATATAGTTAAAATTAGATGTAATGTTATACATCCCCAAGTTTCAAATGACTCATGGGACGTATACTGTCACATCTGGTTTTAACTAGAGTATATATATAATTAAATAGTGCACGTCTCTTCACGTTACTAGTTGCCTATGTATTAAAGGGACTGTAGCATATTTTTCTTACTGAAATAATGTGATCTCACGAAAGGTAAATAGGTGTTACCAATGGCTCAATAATACTCCTGAATCAAATAAAATAGTTCTAAAACTAATGTAATTTTTTCGGTTAAGCCACGCGAGTCCATTTCCCTTCGAACGGCCATTTTAATGTGTTCACATTAAAATGGCCGCTTGAAGGTAGTTCCTGGATCTGATCGCTGTAGCGATACCTAAACACCCAAAGTAGAGATTGAGTATTGTACCATGATAGAATGGTCAATTATCTTGCTACCTGAATTCGCATGAGACCTACAAATCTGCCTCTCACACTGAAGAGTTCCACACCACTGTCGCTTTAAACGTCGCACCATTTTCATCCAATGCCAATTCATAACCGTTCTCTATGGATACGGCTTATCGGGTCCTGCAATGAGCTGTTTTACCCTCTAACATAACAATATACTGTATGAACATTAATAATAAATAGCAAATTTGAGAACACAAAATATGCAAAAAAACGTGCTACTAGTGCCTTTAAGCTATAATATGTCAAACCCAACATGCATATAAGGTCGTTCAGACGTCGGCTATATCTTCAGTTATTTAGCTGCATATGTCAAATCATTCTCTTCCCACATGCAGAGGTTACTCCCTTCAGGGCCATGTTCAGGAGAGGTTTAAAAGGAATCGCTCAATGTAGCGCTACGTAGCAAAGCGAGCAAATCTCGAGGAATCGCGCCGTGTCGTTCAGGAGAGAATGCGCTACATTGAGCGCTACATTGAGCGATCAATGAGCGATTATAAGCGCTCGCTGTTATGGAACGGAGCCCAGGTTTCCTATCGAATCGGATCGGCTCGGAAATCTGAAGGGAGTAACCTCTGTGGGAAGAGAATGATGTCAAATAATAATGGCATTTATTTCAATTCATGGCTGACTTGCAAAAACGTTTAGCATTATCTCGCTAAGGTAGTCTTGTAATCAATGGGTGGTGTTATGGTTAACGATGATGGTGTGCAGCGAGTCCTACGTCGAATATCCACTAGGTGACGTCTAAAGTATTTCAGTTTCCTGACGTGCGTCGTTTTCACGTCGACAATACATCAATTGTGTTTCATACAATTTTATTAGGCTTTAATACGTTCCGTATCACCATATGTGCTGTTTACAATGCAAAGAATTTAACTTGCATATTCATCCTCAATTTCAAATATATCATATTTACCACTTTCCTATTAAAATCGAGCAACGTCATTATGCATGTGCAGAACCCGAATCTGCATGTCCCATTTACACGCACAGTAGTTATATGACCTATTAAACATAATCAACCCAAATTTATCGTTTTGTCTGCTATAAATAAAAAAGATTCAAAAATTACGTTTGACTCATTGGCGCGCGTCAACCGTGATGCATTGTTCGGTTTTCGATCAGAAATCACTACTTTTACCTTCATATCGTCAATATACTAAGTCGACTATCATCAAATGGTGGTTTTCGGTAACAGTCGGTATACTTCCCGATAAAGTAACACTATTTATAACGTTTTGAATATGTGACCCCCAACAACACAATGGATGTACCTTTAAATGAACAAGTTGGATTAGGCGGCATTGAACAAGTTAAAGATACATCAATTGTGTTTCATAACATTTTATTTGGCTGAAATACGTGCCAACATACGATATGTGCTGATTTCAGTTCAAATATTTTCACTCAACTTGCATATTCATCCCCAATAGCCAATTATATCATAATTACTAGTTTTTAATTATAATTGAGCAACATCATAATACTTGTGCAGAAACCGAAACTACACCTCCCATGTACATGCACAGTAGTTATAAGACCTATTTAACACTATCAACCCAAAGTTATATGTTTGTATGGTGAAAATAAGTTTCAAAAATTAAGTTTGACCAATTGACGCGCGCCACACGCGGTGCATTGTCCGGTTTTCGATAATAAAAAAATCGACACTTTTACCTTCATATCGTCACTATACTAAATTGATTATCATCGGAATGGCAATTTTCGGTAACAGTCAGTACTTCTCGAAAGATTAACATCATTTATAAATTTGGGCATATGTGACCCACAACAACACAATGGATGTACCTTGAAATGAACGTGTTGGGTTAGGCTGCATTGAACAAGTTAAACGTTTCTCGAAGGTGACGAGAGCGATAGGACTTTCATGTTTTTTGTTGGAAAAATAATGACGAAGGTTATCAAAATATAACCTGGAAGTGGAAGAAGTATACCAATCAAAATAAATTTAGATCGACTGTCCTATATTGTGCTTATAATATGATATACATTGTACCTGTTGATCTAAATTTATTTAGATTGGAAGTATACAAAACGGAAACACATCCGTTGTTATAGACTCATACATTTGGTGGACAGATGGATTTTGGAGTTTAGCAAGTTCTCAATTCTTAATATTTGTTTACATGACAAGAAAAAGCTATCACGCGCACAAATAAAATTGATGGGCCGAGAAACATTTCATTTTTTAATTTAGCCTTACCTGTATAATAAATGTGTTCAAACACCTGTTCTAAAATTACAATTGATTAAGTAGGGTATGGTTGAGATTACGAACACGACAATGTGCAATATCATGATTACATTCACATAAAACTTGTGTTTACTTAAAGATACATCCATTGTGTTTGATAAAGTTTTATTTGGCTGAAATACGTGCCAACATACGATATGTGCTGATTTCAGTTAAAAAAATTCACTCAACTTGCATATTCATCTCCAATAGCCAAGTATATCATAATTACTAGTTTATAATTATAATTGAGCAACGTCATTATACATGTACAGAAACCGAACCTACACGTCCCATTCACATGCACAGTAGTTATAAAACCTATTAAACGTTATATCAACCCAAAGTTATCTGTTTGTGTGGTGAAAATAAAATTTCAAAATTACGTTTGACCAATTGACGCGCGCCACACGCGGTGCATTGTCCGGTTTTCGATCACAGATCGATACTTTTACATTTATATCGTCAATATACTAAATTGACTATCATCAAAATGGTAATTTTGGGTAATAGTCAGTACTTCTCGAAAGATTAACATCATTAATAATTATGTGACATACAACAACACAATGGATGTACCTTTAATTCAAACGCTATATCAAAGTAAGGTATATGTCACTTTACTTACCTGCCAAAGCGAATGCGCTGTGATATGTGGATATAAGCCAAACTCCCAACAACTCATCTGCAGGGAATGCCTGTTTCAACGCTACATGGAACACCCCTGCTGTGTAGCCCATACCTACATTTAACATAAGAGCGAAAAAAGCGGCAATGAGCACAAGAAAAGATCTATGTTTAACACTATCCCCTGTACACTCCATATACACCATGATGGCGGGACCGAACAGTCGACTCGACTGACACTAGGTCACTCACAGCCTTTATGACTCTATGACATTACATGATAAAATGTTTAAGAATTTTTTTTTTAAAGGATTCGTTGAGTATGTTGATTTCAGATTGTAGAATTTAATAAACATATATTGAAAAAGTCTATTGAATGTAAGCCTCAGATATACAAAATCTAGACTTGCTTTTCCGAGAGCCTTCTATCATAAAGGCATCACCTTCGGCTTTAGTCAACCTTAGAGCAATGTTGAAAAGAGATAAAACCTTACTATAAGGTTGCTTTGTTAACGTCCCTTCCTTTTATATGTGCCACATGGAGCGATATGGTACTTTATACTACTGTTATAAAAGAAATGCCTCAATACAGGAGTCTCCAGCCCGACTCATGCATACATATATATACACTGGCGGGCAAAGGAAAGTATATGGATCAGTTGTATATTTATAAACCTCTAGTGACGTCACTCTATTGTTCTATTAGGTTCTACTTTTACCGGGTAAACCTCTATTGTCAGTTTGCCGGGCGTTCTCCAAGAATGCCCGGGGCTTACTCTAGAATCTATCGGAAATTTATTTTGATTGGGAATTATACACGTTTTGAAATACTTTGATTCAAAGTCCTTCTTCGAATAAATACCATCACAAAATATCACATTTTTGACAAATCAAAAATCACAAACATAAGCTTTGAATGCCTGGTTTCGAACCCTGCACCACCCGCTTACTAAACTAGCGCCTTTGACAACTCAGCCCACGAGAACAATGATGTATTTTCCACAGTGACATTCATGTGAACTCCACGAGGCAGATAGCGCATGCAGCTCACGTGCACGGCGTGGGTAGCGAGCGCAAAGCACGTGCAGGGCGCGGGTGTGCTCTCTTCATAGCAGTTGAACTCCCAGAAGTAAATACATTAAAACCATAAAAGTACCAAATATCAAAATTATGTCTTTATTATATCTTTAATCAGTTCATAAGTTAGATCAAAACCTCTCCCTCGGTTTTGTTTGATAATGTAAGCCCTCAGCCTCGGGAAATTGGGGCGGGCCTGTCGGCCCTTTCCAATTTCCCTCTGCCGCGGGCTAACATTATCAAACAAAACCTCCGGCTCGGTTTTGATCCTTAACTTATCATATGGATAATTTTTAAAGTCAAATATCTCGATTTTTCGACGTCGTTTTTCAAAAACGGACTAGTTTTTTTAATTAGTCCAAAACAGTCACCAATAAAGTCATTCAAACTACTGCCGAAACTGGTGTTATTGTATCGTGCCATAATCAAATGCATCTCATTTCTTTAAAATATTGAAAACAAGTGAGTGTTATACTTTCTTTTGTCCGTCAGTTTCGATCTATGGAGATATGGCTAGAATAAAGTTAAGTCTCTGAAATGAAAATTACCTATTAACAAATGTTTTGAATATCCAAATAAAATGTTTAAAAGCACTTAATAATATTTACATAAAAATACATTATTGATCATTATATGTTACATGAATATAAATGAATTATATATATCGCCAGCAGTGAATTAGTACATTATTGAACATTGTATGTTATGAATAGAAATTAATTAAATGATGAAGCATGGACTTATATATAAATCATCGTTTAGTCTGCTATTTGAATATCTAAATTTAGTATTAATTATTAGATGTAAGATTACTTGAGCATATATAGGATTGAAAGGTTTTTATGGAGACAGATTCTCGTAAACTAGTATATATATATATATATATATATATATATATATATATATATATATATATATATATATATATATATATATATAAATATATATATATATATATATATATATATATATATATATATATATATATATATATATATAGTGGAAGGTTCTTCCAAAGTTGTGAGCATGATGGGGAAAAGATTGACTGTAAAGCTCTGTGTGTGAATAGTACAAGTTGAGATCACGTATGTTTAACTTCTAAGGTTATGATTGGTCCTATAGATTCAACTTTAGTTTATAGCCTCTGTTATAACTAAGTTAATATAAGTAGGAGGAGCATTATTATTGTATGTTTTATATATAAAAAAATAAAGATACTTTTCGATACTGTCTCCTTTTCTTTAATGATTCCCATGCAGGGGGTCGTTCCACGAACCTATCTTAGCCCTAATATAAGATCAATCGTATGCCCATATGCTAAGATTGATCTTAGGGCTAAGATCGGTTAGTGGAACGGCCCCCAGCTGTCTCATAAATTAGAAATTCACGAGAAATGTATTTAGATAGGCCAGTATCTTTCATTGCGGCTTCCAGTCTGATTAAAATCGACATTGTTCCGGAGTTTTCGATCAGAAATCGACACTTTTACCGCCTGTATACAGAGTCGACTATCATCAAAACGGCAATTTTCAATAAAATAACACAATTCAAAACGTTTGGCAAATGTTACCCCAAACAACACCATGGATGTACCTTTAACAGATATAATATGCTGAACAACCATTCCACAGGTCTCAGGCATATTCGAGATGTCGTCTTATAAAAACAATGCATAGAGGACACAGATAATTTGGAATATAATAACATTAATTTGCTATACCAAGGACTTGCGTATTTGGCTATACAAATCGCTTTGTCTCACTGAAGATTTTTGCACTGACTAAAATACACTTGGATTTTGACATGGTCTCAATATGGTTTATTCAGAAGTCAATAAGGCCACCAGCCCATATTACAGAAAACGCACAATAAAACTGTGTACGGAGCACCTGTATAGTTGTGCAACAATATTGGATGTAGGGGAGAGCGGGGCAAAGAGCGCCTACTCCTCCCAAGATTTAAAAAATCCTTCAGAAACAGGACACGAATAATATTGAGTGAGGCATGAAACCCCATAAATTGCCGTACATGAGGATTTGATGAATCGTTACATCCAAAATATGGGTTAGGACTTTGAGTGGTAAATTAACAAAGTTATGGATTCTTGAGCGAAGTATTGATGTAATGGATAACACCTGAATGAGAGGGCGTTCTAGCAAGGAGAGGCCTTTGCCTTAGGGAAGACCCGGGGGCGCGTTAGCCCGAGGATGAGGGTGTTATCTATTAAATATACCCCCCCCCCCCCCCTCCCCCCCCCCCCCCTCCCCTAAAAAAAACAAAAAACAAAACAAAAAACAAAACAAAAAACTAACGTGAGTGCAGTTGTCTAAATGTTTTACTGCAGGTGGTTCAAGAAAATAAAGCACACATAAAATATCAAATATCATCTTCTCCAACAATCAACCCTTCTGGTCTAGTGGTATAGTCCTGGGCTACAAAACGAAGGGTTGCGGGTTCGAATTCCGCATTGTCTGTTATGGGAATATTAAAACTAAAACAATTTTGTGGATTGATTACCTTCTAAATGAGACTTTGCATTTCTTGGGTGCAAAGAATTGTACTTGGGGGGCCTTATACTGGATAATACCCTTTAATCCTTTAAAGAATAGATGTAATAACATATGGTCAAAATCGGATTCATTAAAATGGGATGTCAATTTGACGATTGCTCGATTATAAATTTCTAAAATCGGTCCATAAATTACGTATATAAGGCTTTTTAAAAAAAACGCCTAATTTAGCCCCCGCGATCAGAATGAAAATCTGCGGGGGTTAGGTCCCTGAAACGATGACTCCTGTGACGTCACTTTGGTAATCTCATTATCGGCGATAGTCATAATTCAACGTAATTTCGCAACTTTTTTATTATTAATTTCACTAACAAATCTTCAATAAAACAACTTAAATTTTCCAATATCGAATGTTTAGATATCCAACTAGGTAATTCCGCAGATGACAGTTACATAATTATTGCATAAAAATGTGTTTTTAGCGATTCAACACACCTCATAAATTCATCTAGCGGCAGTGATAATCATCATTAATTTATTAATGAAGCTCCACGGAGCGGGTCCCAGACAAATACAACCCCTCGTCTGTGGTTAATCAGTCACGCCTAAATGATTCTTTTTAAAACGTTTCGCGGCGGTAACTGCGACATTGTTAAAATGGGTAAATTAAAATCGTCTTAATAATCAATTGCAAGTGTATATTGTCCCAATTTTATGCTCAATTGATTCCGATATATATAATGTACGTAGAGGTAATAATCTGTCATTCTTGAGAAAACATGCATTTCACGGGATCTTTAATTCCAACTCTGTATAAATCAAAATTCAAACATCTCACTGCATGAGTACCGCAATTTCGTTAGACCTAATTTAGGAGATAAACATACTGTGTTTGAAAATCGGCGGCATATACGAAAATTATTTTAGCTCTAAATTTAATTCAAAGTCGAACGCGTATGAATAATACTGGATGCATGAACACAACAGTCAAGGATGATTTAGGCTAAAGGTACATCCATTGTGTTGTTTGGGGTCACATGTGCCAAACGTTATACATTTTGTTATTTGATCGACAAGTACTGACTGTTGCCGAAAATTGCCGTTTGATGATAGTCGACTCAGTATACCGGCGATATAAAGGTAAAACTATCGATTTCTGATCGAAAACCGGACAATGCACAGCGTGTGGCGCGCGCGTCAATCAGTCAAACGTAATTTTCGAAACGTATTTATAACAGACAAAAAGACAAATTTTGGTTGATGATGTTAAATAGGTAGTATAACTACTGTGCATGCACATGGGGCGTGTAAAGACGTAGGCTACGTTGTTCGATTTTAATTGGAAAGTTATAAATATGATTGGCCTACATTTGACGATTGGGGATGAATATGGAAGTTGAGTGAAATTGTTTCAACTGAAATCAACACATGCATATCGTATGTTGGAACGTATTAAAAGCGACATATATGTTTATGAAACACAATGGATGCATCTTTAAAAACTGAAACACTGTTTAAGTAAATATATTGAACGACATATAATATATGCGAATGAGCTAGCTATCATAATTAATAATGGATATTGGTGCAACAGATGTAGGCCCTATAGTGCTGTTCAAAAATAATTCATTAACGATCCGTGTATTGATGTGAACTCTGTCGTGTTCATTGATGTGTTTGTGTAAATTGTCGACTTGTTAGTTTTAATTTACGTTTTCTGCATATACTGTATTTGTCAAGCTGTTTAACATTTAAATTGTTTCCCAAAAAAATGCAGCAATTATGATCCATATATTTCCAATTGATCATATCTTACCGGTATACTATTAAATTAAGCCATCAAATCGAGTTTGAGTTGTACGATTTTGTATTCACTAAAATATTTATAAATTAATTTAAAGAATTCAAACACGAATTATTTTGCGCAGCCCCTGGATGTTGAAAATCTTTACGAATAAACTATATCAAAAACGTTTCAAATGACAAAATAAATCTGATCTTAAATACGTTTATAATGAAATGTTATATTAATCTGTCTATACGTTTCGATAGTCGGAGCAACTTCCAAACGCAAGGCATAACTCTTGCCAGTCTGCATCACTGGCTGACTTCCCTTGCGGTATTTCCCTCGCTTTGTTGTGTCAAGATAGTGAATCGCTGCACTAGAAATGCATAGCGGGCCTGGATTTCTAAACACAGATTTCTGCAAGGCCTAAATCAGCCGGCAAGAGTTGTGCCTTGCATTGGGAAGTTGTACATAGTCGGAGTGGAGTTATCATAACGTAGCACGTACTGTGCCAGAGCTTGATAATTAATGAGAGTATTCTTGTGCCAACACATATTATAAAATCATCCCGATGATTAGATAGATAAGAATTATTATTAAAAAATGCCACACCGTAAAGGATATTATTTTTTATTTAAATCTTAAAATAGTTTTTCACAATTATAGCAAAATTATAAGATAAATAACAACAACGTAACTGCACATTATTGTAATTCTAATATAAGTTGTACAGAAAATACAATTTTAAAACAGTAATGGCGGCGCCCTGTAAATAACACGAACTTTGGACCCTCTGCAAGCACTTTGAACCGTTTTCGACCTAGTTTTTAATGACAGTAATGTGATAGGCCACTAACGGGTGACACAGGTAGATCTGTTATGTGGAACCTCGGCAGGATGAGTGTGGAGGGAGCAGGTCGGCGCTTGAAGCACCTGCAATCAGTCTTATCTTCTCCAAGAGCTTCAGCTGATCTTAGGATTCGGTTGACGTCCTCAAAAAGTGGAGGTCAGAGATGTGGGAATAACGTGAAATTCTGTTATCGTCATAAGAAAATTTATTTTTGTTAATAGTTCAGTCGATCGAAAATGACGATGCATAAAATATGTCGGCTGTTTTTTATGCCTATCAATGGAATATTTCCCTACATGATGTAACATTTTACTTTTGTTTACAAGTTTACATGATGTAACATTTTACTTTTGTTTACAATCAAAATATAAGCCTCCTAGCTAATTTACTAAATTTTGATTGTAATGCACATTTTCATTGTAAATGATAAATATAGTTTTATGTTAACTTGTTGATCCTTCCAAAACTTGTAGATTTACAATAAAGTAACCATGTCTATAAAATAAGACATAAAATAGTAACAAATTACTTCAAATTGACAAAACAAGCTGTCATCAAACAGGTCTGCACACATCAAATGGTAAAGGTAACACAATAGAGTTACAAATTAGTTTACTACCATCAAACTACTAGCTAGTGCTCCTTGCTCCTTTGCTTAAAAAGTATTGTCTTCTATCAAAACAAAAGTTTATCTTATTATTACGATTCTACTGGTCTTAAAGGTACATCCATTGTGTTGTTTTGGGCCACAATAAAATATATGCCAAACATTATAAATGATGTTAATCTTTCGAGAAGTACTGACTGTTACCGAAAATTGCCATTTTGATGATGGTCAAAATAGTATATTGAAAATAGTAAAAGTGTTGATTTCGTATGTTGGCACGTATTTCAGCCAAATGAAATTTTATGAAACACAAACTTTAATCTTCAGCAGTGTAAATGAATTGAGGGAATTATCAGTGAGTTGATATTATATATGTTTCTAAAAACCACTAGGATCCTTGTTATGCAAATGAAAGAAGTGTTACCGGCAACCTATTTCTCACTGTGTCCTACTTTCAAAATATTTTAAAGTAAAATAACAATATATTTAATGTCTAGATTGGCAAATAAGTCTTATATTTATACATTTATAATATATATGTATTTCAGATGGAACTAAAGCAAGTATTGGTGACATAAGCATAAAGATACGAAATCCAAAAAATCCAGAACTTGTTCCAAGGAAGTACAGTAAGTTTAAGGGTTTAGTCTTTACAAATATGAATATTGATGTAGACTTGTGGAAACCAAGGGTTGTTATAGCGTTTCTGTCTTCTATAGAGGCCTCCAGGGCGGAAAAGGTTTAACTAATGTCATATGACATTTTTCTTAAAGGAACCTTATAAAATGTTAGTTTGATTTTTACAACCAATCCTTGTGATAAATTACAAGTTGACCCTTGTCTTGTAAGGGGAAGAATGTGAATGATGTTACAAATGTTTGATCATAAATTATTATCATCGCTGTTCACTTACAATGATTGTTTTTCAGTGGTAGCAAATGCTTCACAATCTGTGTTGCGTCACCTGAGATGGATTATGCAGAAGGTCAGTAGTAGTAAAAAAGGAAGTAATCGTCATAATAAACTTTTTCCATGCAAGCCATTCCATAATTTGTATGTTGCAATTTGTTCCGCAAGGCTACTGCAATTCGCTGATTGTCAAAGTAGATTTGGCTTCATACCATTGTGTCCTTGTTACTCATTGCTATGTAGTCGGATAAAATTGAACCACTCTCCATGCCAAAGCTTTCCACACAAACCAAGCTGCAAATGCTGATTGCCTACTGTGTTATTGAGGGGAGGAAACTATCCTCAATATCATCTTTAACAGTCAGGCTCTTCAACATGCCAGGAACTTTGATACAATTGCCACCCTGACGTAACTGCTCACAAATAAGAACATCTCCTTGAGTAGCATCATGGACCTATTCAGAGAAAGGGAAAAGAGGATGCGTGTCAGAGCTAACTAGCTTATGCACGAACTAACTCAATAATGATATATAGCATGTATTTTGTCAGCCAATGAAATGTGATTTGTAATTTGATGGTAGCTCATTGGTCTTCTTATCCCTACACTACCAATAAAGCTTAATTTAAAATACTTTTATTGGCTGGTTATTTATATCATGGTATGAGGCATAAGCTGCTTAGAGGATCATGGGATTGTGGATTAAAATACCCCGATGGTTACAAATAGTTTTCAGTAGCACGTTTTTTGCAAATTTTATTTTTTCAAATTTTCCATTTATAATGATAATTTATGTCATTTATATTTACTTTAGAGGGTAAAACATTATTATACAAACTTATTATTATCCCCCGCCGCGCGTTTAGCGCGAAGCGGGGGATATAGTATTCGGCTGCGTCCGTCCGTACGTCCGTCCGTCCGTCCGTACGTCCGTACGAAATGGAATAACTCAAATACCATTCACTGGATTCTTTTCATATTTTGCATATGGGTTCATCATAGGAAGAGTAATGTTCCTACAGTAGTTTGAGACCTTGACCTTCATTTCAAGGTCACAACGAGACTTTGTCATTTTACCCTTGTCAGCGGGATATCTCAATAACCATTCGCTGGATTCTCTTCATATTTTATACATAGCTTCTCCAAGGCAAGACGATGGGTTGATTAGATTTTGGTGACCTTGACATTATTTTCAAGGTCACAGCGGAACTTTGAAGTTTTCAACATGTTAATGTACATGTAAAGCTTGTCAGCGGGATATCTCAAGAACCATTCACCGGAATTCCATCATTTCTTACTCAAAGCACCTTCTAGGGATGATGATGGGCTGATTAGATTTTGGTGAAATTGACATTATTTTCAAGGTCACAGCAGCACTTTGAAGTTTTCAACATGTTAATGTACATGTAAAGCTTGTCAGCGGAATATCTCAAGAACCATTCACTGGAATTCCATCATTTCTTACTCAAAGCACCTTCTAGGGAAGACGACCGGCTGAATAGATTTTGGTGACCTTGACATTATTTTCAAGGTCACAGCAGAACTTTGAATTTTTCGACATGTTAATGTACATGTTAAGGTTGTCAGCAGAATAACTCAAGAACCATTCACCGAAATTTCATTATATCTTACAAAAAGCAAAAGGACTGATAAGATTTTGGTGACCTTGACATTATTCTCAAGGTCACAGTGGAATTTTAAATTTTTCGACATGTTGATGTACATGTGTGTAATACTTGTCAGCGGGATATCTCAAGAACCATTCACTGGAATTTCATCATATCTTACACAAAGGGTAGATTAGATTTTGATGACCTTGCCATTTTTCTCAAGGTCACAGTGGAACTTTGACTTTTTTAACATGTTTGACGGTCAATTTTGCTGATCTTGACATTATTTTTAAATTTTGAAGTATTAATTTGGGGCGGGGGATCATGTCACCTTAGTGACAACTACTTGTTTGTAGTGGTAATAACAGTTTTGCGTACACAAATAAAAAATTGCATGGCGGCCATTTTATTGTGAACACAATTTTATTATTTTGAATGACAAAAACAATTCCCATAACCATTTACATTAATTTTTTAACTTGACTTCCGAAGAGAGAAAGTTTTTTTTACTATTGGTGACATTATTTTTGAAATACATTTCATCAACTTATTTCAGCGAAAAAATGTGCTACTGCCCCTTTAACATGTAATTTCTCTACACGATTAAACAATACTATTACGAAACTTTTGGAAACTGAGTCTCTTGGAACCCTTGATTATGATGTGATTTTTATTGGTCACCATGTTACCACTATCGGATGTTTCAGGATTTGCTCGGACAGGATGTGTTTCTTATTGGTCCTCCTGGCCCGTTCCGGAGAGAGTTAACCATGATGTATCTGGTACGTTTTATTTTTATCCAACCGGTATGTAATACTGTGGGATATAGTCATCACCCCGTCCGTCCGTAATCATTTCATTTCTGGAGCAGAACTTGAAAACCATTCATGATATATTTCTGAAACTTCCTATGTGTATTACCCACCTACTGAAGTGGTGCCTTTTGACATTTTGAGATTTCTGAAAAAAAAATTTCGTTTCCATAGAAACAAATTATGTGAAACCAGTGGGATATGTCATCTTCTGATGACTCTTGTTTTATTACTCAACCGTGGTGAGATAACAATGAGTTGGTTACACACTTTTGTGATACCACCGCGTGCTGCCGTAGCGTCATAATCGGTGCGTGATGTCAAAGTCGTTTTTGGTTGATGTCACAGTGTTATACGCGCGACTCCAATGGCGGGTGATCTATTTGCAAGTGAACGTCACTAAAAACAATTTTTTTTGTAATTTAGCGCTATTTGCATCATCTAGTAATAAATAATGGCATCGGTGTTTAACTCGCTTTGGCTCGTTGAAATACCGAAGCATTCACTCGTTTCATAAACATGTTATCAAACGGGACATCATTTAGTATTCTATATATTCTTGTAGCACAATTTTGTCAAACATTCTTGACACCAGTATATGAAATAAGGCAAGTCTGACAGCCTGTTACCAGGTTAACTTTGGTCTGCACTGGTAACCGTTTTAGGTATGATTTTTATAACCAATAGATATGCCATGAAACTTCAGGTTGGTTACTTTTCGGACTTATTGCATAAATTGCTTGACACAGTGTTTTTTTGTTGTGAATTTCTAACATTGTGCCTCCAAAATTATTCAAATTCTTTAAATTTTATTCTTTTAAGGAACTGACGAAACGGGAGTCAGAGTACATCTCATTATCTCGAGATACAACAGAGTCGGATCTCAAGCAGCGGAGGGAGATATCTGGGGGATCTGCGTTCTATATAGATCAGGTACGTATTCCACTATTTATATGTTGGAAAGGAATAAAATTTTCTAAGCTATGCTGAGCATGTACATGTTTTGTCTTGCCCATGAGTGAAATCAGAAATTATTAATTTAAAATTAGGTTTGCAAATATTGAATTTTTCTGTAAGTTAAGACAGAAATTTGTGTAGTATTCTATACAACACTTCAGGATTCTCATAGGCAAGTATACGATAAAATAGGACAGGTGAAATCAAAGTTTAAAACTTGCCCTTTAGGCAGGATTCAAACCCACACCCTCAGTCAGGCAATGGTCACCATCTTATCCACTCGGCCACCGAGACTTTGATTCACTGACATTTAACCTTGATATGTGCTATTGCAGGTTTTGTGATCCAAAATATAACAATTTCACAATTGATCACTTCCACACGTATATCAAAGAAATGGCTAGGTTGTGATTAAATCATGACATATCGCAAGCTTCAAACATATTTTTGCAAATAAAATAAGTTCCGTCTTTTATAATTTTCTAATAGGTCAAAGTGAACCCTTTATGCACTGATACAGTAAGTGTTATATTCAGGTTATCACAAACAAATGTCTCCAGAGTCTCCTTTCACAAAGCAACCAAGGTTAACCTTAAAGGGGCAGTGGCACGTTTTTTCGCTGAAATAAGTTGAAGTAATGTATTTGAAAAATAATGTCACCAATAATAAAACACCCTTCTCTCTTCGGAAAATCAAGTTAAAAAATGACTTCACATTGTTCAGTAAAACCATGGAAAGCGTTTTTGTAATTCAAAATAATAAATTGTTTTCACAATAAAATGGCCGCCATGCAACTTTTGCTGTATACGCAACTTTGTTATTACCACTACCGGTAATTGGTTTGTGTAATAAGATGTTTTACCCTCTAAAATTAATTTAAATGACATAAACTATCATTATAAAATGAGAATTTTATAATTATAGTTTGTGCAACAACTATAACTTATTACTATCTTTCTTTACTTTTTATTCGTTTTTATGTAACTTCATTCACTTCCGTCTACCGGAAGTACGTCACTTTCATTAGCTATTTAAGCACCTGCGCATATACATCTGCCTGTTTATGCTCATTTCATAATCACTCGCTTGTTCTTAATCTAAAAGACATCCGTACTGGCATTTACCTTCTCCGTGCCATCGACGAATTTCTAACTCATATTACGTCAGTGGTTCATCTATACGACATGGCGACGCGCCATAAATCCCTTGGACGTACCCGTTCTGCCACTAAATCAAAAAATTCTACGGGTCGTACTACCCAGCGGGACGGCCATCATGCCACCATCACCCAGGTGACATATCCCCCAGAGCGGCTCACAGGCACCGATCTACGGCAAAAATTACGGGAGATGGGTTTCAGAGTTCCTCAATCCTGGACTCGTGCAACACTTTGGCAACTTTATGAGGAGAACAGGCCTGTTCAACACAGTGAGCCTCGCCAAAGTCAGTCATCCAGCACCGTGACGTCATCGGAAGTTTTCGAGGGTATCACCCCGACTCAACTCCACTCTCGCTCGACTCTGTTTGAGGACCACGCACAAGACGTTCAACCAAGTGCCCCTATGGATGTAAATCTCGTGTCCCTGCCTATCTTGCCAGAGCTAGCAGCAGCCAGAGTAAGACAAGATAGTTTCTTGGACAGGCCCACTGGTGCCCCCTCCAGTAATGAAAACGAGGCAACTTCCGGCAACACCATTGTATCACTCAGGCGTGAACTGGCACAGCTAAGAGAGCTCGTCGATCGTCGAGGACAGGACAGCCACTCTTTCCAGTCACCAGAGACACAACACTCATCAACAGATTTCCCCCTCGCAGGTATTGCCTCTGATTCATTACCTCACATTGACACTGTTCCCCCAGCCGTAGTTAGGAAAATTAAAGAAGGAAAATACGTGAATTTGGCTGTCCTGCTCCTGCCAAATCAAGAGTTGGGAGAGACACGCTCCATCGATATTAACGGCAGTACCTTGTTTCTAAGGGAGGATGTTAGGACAAACAGATCACTGTCTCTTCCGGAATTTCTTGAGGCTTTTGATACTTACAAACGTATCTTGTGTGGCGATGATGTTATCAAACTACGTCAACTTGATCTCCACCAGCAAATATGCATAATGCTTTCCAGATACTATGGGGGGAGCTCCCATTATGATTACCACAAACTCTTCGCCTCTAGAGTGGCTGCTTATGCTGAGAAAGGTGTTCCTGTCAACTGGGGCATCAGGGACACTAATCTGTGGACCTTAGTCACCTCAGGAAAAAGGGCTAGGACATGTGAGAGATGCCACAGTGTTACCCATGCCACTGACATGTGTCCAAATGCTGATTCCCTACAGCCTCCGAAAAACAGGATGTTTGGTACTGACGTAAAGGGTAGAGACATACGAGGCAGAGACAGGGTTCGATTTGACAATCGTGAAATTTGTAATAACTTCAATGACGCAGGCTGCCGGCGTTACCAGTGCACATATGCCCACGTTTGCACACGATGTAAGGATTCTCGTCATGGTCTCCGTCAATGTCGTCAGAAGCAAAATGAATGACTGCTGCCCAACACCCCATCTGAACCTCTCAAGCTTTCACCTATTGACGTGTTATCCTTACAACAGCATCTGTCTGGACACCCTGATTCTGTCTTCGTTAATTACCTCCTCCAGGGCATCATCAATGGCTTTGACCCCAAAGTGCATCCCATCCCTACTGCATCACATGAATGCTCAAATAACCTAAGTGCGAGGCTACAATCTGCTGCAGTGACAGAGCTTGTTGAGAAGGAGCTAACTAAAGGCTATGTGATTGGACCGTTCCCTCATTCTCCTTTTCCTGTGTACAGAATCAGCCCGCTCGGTTTGGCAATTGGGAAATACAGCCTCAAGAAACGCCTAATACTGGACTTATCAGTCCCTCACCAGTCTCAGGTACCTAGCATCAACGACTTGATAGATAAAGACTCTTGTTCCATGCATTACGTTACTATCGACCAAGCTGTTTCAAGAATTAAAGCCGTAGGACAAGCCGCCTGGATGTGCAAAGTGGACATCAGCGATGCCTTCAAACAAATCCCACTCTCACCACAGGCTTGGCCCTTTTTCGGCTTCAAATGGGACAATAGGTACTATTTCTACACCAGATTGGCTTTCGGCTGCAGATCCAGCCCAGTGATATTTGATACCTTGTCACAAGCTATTTGTTGGATCTTGAAGCATAAGTGTAATGTGGACTTTATTTTACACCTACTTGATGATTTTTTGACTGTTGATCACCCAGGTCATGACGCTCATCAAACTATGCATACCCTAGTCCACCTTTTCAAGCAATTAAACATTCCTCTAGCTACCCACAAATCGGTGGGTCCAGTGACTGAAATTGAATATCTCGGAATCGTATTGAACTCACTCAGTATGACGGCTAGTCTCCCTTTGGATAAGCTCCAGCGTTTACGTGAGATCCTCTCTTCATTCAGTGGAAGGAGGAAATGTACCAAGAGGGACCTACTATCTTTATTGGGACACCTTAATTATGCCAGTAGAGTGGTACTACCAGGACGCTCCTTCGTCTCTTATCTCATCCAGTTATCAACAACAGTCACTGAACTCCATCACCATGTTACCCTGTCCTCGTCCTGTCGCACAGAATTGAACCTATGGAGAATGTTTCTTCATGAGTGGAACGGCATTTCTTTCTTCCACGATGAACACCTAACCCTTGCCCCACAGATCCAACTGTTTACGGACGCTTCGACTTCTATTGGTCATGGAGGGTTTTTCCTAAATCACTGGTTTGCACAAAGTGGGAAGACGTACAAGATATCTTGCCAGCTAAACCATCCACAGCTTTCCTAGAGCTTTACCCTATAGTAGTTGCTACTGTGTTGTGGGGGGACCAGTGGTGCAAGAAGCGTGTTACCTTTTTCTGTGACAATGAAGCTACAGTCAGTATTATAAACAGAGGTCGTTCTAAGTGTCCTCACATTATGTCACTTGTTCGTACCTTAACATGGAAGTCTGCTATCGGTAACTTCTTAGTTAGAGCTAGACATGTGCCAGGTGCTACAAATGAGATTGCTGACTCTCTTTCACGATTCCAGATGACCCGGTTTTGCCGCCTGGCTCCAGCCGCCGCCCCGAATCCAACACCGTGCCCCAACAGCTGCTACATCATGTGGAACTAAATCAGAATCTTCAACGGCTATGGACAGCAGCCATCAGTTCTACTACAAGAGTTACCTATGCAACAGGCTATAACAAGTACCTGCAGTTCCTACTGTTATTCAACCTGTACACAAACTTGTATACAGCAAGCCTCCCACCAGTGAGTGAAATCCTGCTGGAGTATTTCATAGCTCACTGCTTTTCACACCTCAAGTTGCAGCACGACACCGTTAAAACCTACCTCGCGGGAATTCGCTTTACCTATCTTGAAGCAGGAGTTCCCACACTATTCGACAATATCCACCTTGGTTCAATGAATAGATTACAAACCCTACTCCGTGGATATAAACGTATTAAGTGTGTGAGCAAGAAGACAAGACTTCCAATTACCTACAGCATTCTTTGCGATATAGTGACCAGATTGAGGTCTGGGGTGTTCAATATTTTCAATGATCTAGTGTTGGAGTGTATGTGTGTGGTGGCATTCTTTGGATTCCTCAGGTGTGGGGAGATAACCTGTGGTTCATCGTTCAATCCTGCACTGAACCTGTGTTTACGTGATGTGTCAGTGGATCTACAGAGGCGTAGATGCATTGTGACCCTCAAAGCCTCTAAAACAGATCCTTTTCGTCAAGGAGTCAATGTTTCCTTGTTTGCCACTGACAAGGTGGTGTGTCCTGTGATGTGTATGCATAACCTTCTACGTACACGACGCTTGTGCGGAGCGTCCCAGTCCGATCCCCTGTTTGTTAATGCTGCTAATACTGCTATCAGCAGAACCATGTTCCTGAAAGATTTGAGTGTGGTGCTAAAGCAAATCGGTCTGAACTCTGCGCTATATTCAGGCCACTCCTTCCGCATTGGAGCCGCTACCTCAGCAGCTAAAGCTCGCCTAGAAGATCATTTGATCAAAACTCTTGGACGATGGCAGTCAGACTGTTTTACTAGATACATTCGTACACCAGAAACTGTCTTGCGACAAGCTCAACTCTCCTTGTGCGTGTAGCGTTGTATTTTCTACACCTTCTCCTGTGCATATATACTTGACCTGTTGTATTATCATTAGCTTCATGTTTTCCTACTTCTAAATCATTCAGTTTATTCACAAGTATCATTTTCATATTTATTACTACATATCTGTATTTGCAATTCCCAGCTCTATTTTCATGTTTTATTTTTTTAATTTTTTTATTTATTTTCCTTATCCTAGCTTTATTTATTTCTAATGTACATTTCTCGCCATTTCTTGTAAGCAGTTATCTGCACTCTCCAGTTTCCTCTTCTCCCTGTAAACTAAATCATATTATTAAAATATTAAGCCAAAAAATTAAAGAAAAAATATTAAGCAACCAACATTTCCAACTTACTTACTTTTCACACATACCTTGGGGGCTCTCGGTATTTTCTACCTCAAAAACCTCGTTTTGGGCATTCAGCTATTCTATACAAATATCTTCTGTCCCCCAAGGCACATGCCATTATCACTTTTGTATAACCCAAAGAGTTTCATATAATCCTTTCTCAATAATTTCTCAATCCGAGCCAGCCCCCAAATATGTATTTTCATATGTATTTCTGCCAAAATTCATGTATTAAATATTTTATTATATATCCATGCCTTATGTTGTTGTTGCACAAAATGAGAATTTTATAATTATAGTTTGTGCAACAACTATAACTTATTACTATCTTTCTTTACTTTTTATTCGTTTTTATGTAACTTCATTCACTTCCGTCTACCGGAAGTACGTCACTTTCATTAGCTATTTAAGCACCTGCGCATATACATCTGCCTGTTTATGCTCATTTCATAATCACTCGCTTGTTCCCACCCACCATCCCCTTCATCACCATAATCATAAAACTTACTATTTCCATACCCATCATGCCTACAGTTCCCATGCTTTCCCTCACTATTTACATTACAGCTGCCATACGCGCTGTTTCCCTCCGGTTAGTACCTCGCAGCTGCCATACGCGCTGCCCCCTTTTAGTAATTACAGCTGCCATACGCGCTGCCCCCTTTTTAACCATCGCAGCTGCCATACGCGCTGCCCTCCAGTTATCCCTCGCAGCTGCCATACGCGCTGCCCTCCGTTATACCTTGCAGCTGCCATACGCGCTGCCCTTCGTTATACCTCGCAGCTGCCATACGCGCTGCCCTCCGTTATACCTCGCAGCTGCCATACGCGCTGCCCTCCGTTATACCTCGCAGCTGCCATACGCGCTGCCCTCCGTTATACCTCGCAGCTGCCATACGCGCTGCCCCCTTGCATACCCACCATCAAGCTGCCTCCATTAATCGCAGCCGCCATACACTTTGCCCCCTTTTCTTCATCCTTACAGCTTTCCCAGATTTCCATTTACCTCCAATTATTCAACTGCCTCTTACCATATATAATTCCTTTGATTTCATCATATTATTTTCCTTGTATGTACATACATTCTATATAATATGTAATTATTCCAACTGGGCTGGCCGGGCATTCAGCTATTCTATACAAATATCTTCTGTCCCCCAAGGCACATGCCATTATCACTTTTGTATAACCCAAAGAGTTTCATATAATCCTTTCTCAATAATTTCTCAATCCGAGCCAGCCCCCAAATATGTATTTTCATATGTATTTCTGCCAAAATTCATGTATTAAATATTTTATTATATATCCATGCCTTATGTTGTTGTTGCACAAATGGGAAATTTGAAAAAAAATTTTTTGGCAAAAAACGTGCTACTGTCCCTTTAATGACTTACGATCAATCAAAGTAGTCCCAGATGCACACTAATTGTACATGATAGGATATGTACAGACCAGGATACCGTTGCACAAAACACTCAGATGACACTAAGGTTAATAATTTTATGTTATTATTCCTGTAACTCTGTCACCTGGGAATGGTTTGGCATTACGACTGTCAGTCGTGTTTTGACGGACTCTCTATTTTTCAGTGTGCTGTCAGGGCAGCCCTGGAAGGAAGAATACTTGTGTTGGAGGGGATAGAGAAAGCAGAAAGGAATGTTCTCCCTGTGTTGAACAATCTCTTGGAAAACCGAGAAATGCAACTGGATGACGGCCGATTCCTCGTGGCAGCGGACAGATATGATAAACTGTTGCAGGACCACTCCAGAGAGGAGCTCGACTCGTTGAATCTTGTGCGTGTCAATGAACATTTTAGAGTTATTGCCCTTGGCTTGCCCATACCACGTTACCAAGGCAACCCTCTTGATCCTCCCTTGAGGTCAAGGTTCCAAGCAAGAGATGTTCATTCGTTGTCTTTCAAGGTTTGACTTTATTTATTCTTTTGACTTATTGTCGACTATAATATAATGCAATTTGTATCAGTTTATCAGTCTGATTGTAATCGATCGTTTTCCGAGGAATGAAAGTTGCAAAATAGTACATCTACTTGGATGAACTCATATCGTTCAGAGGTTTCCTCATAAAACCGTTTGATGCCAGCCTGTATGCTCGCATGCTCTGATGCTATTAAGGTAGCTTATAAGTTATCACAGAACGTCCAACAAAAACTTTCCGTACGAGACGCTAGGGGCAAGTAACTCCTAACAGTCATTCTTTCGTCGGTTTCATTAGAAACTTGTTAATGAATTTGCTTTCAAAACGGTGACCTCTAAAAACCATGATGTGATTGGTCAGCTATGTGACTTGGTTTTGTCTAAACTTAACTGGTACAGAACGCGCATATATACGGAATGTTGTCAAACCTCGTGGAGAAGAATCTACAGAACCTGTTTGTATCCTGGGAGATACATTATTTTGCAAATATTATTCCTCGGAACAAGTTTGATTTCAATCAGACTGATCAGTTTATAAATGTGGAATTTTCAAGTTATCTGATATTCTGATGTCTTGATAAGTACATCTGTCAGAAGTAATTTTAAATAATCTCGATTTTGTTTTTTTCTCCAGGAAATTCTAGAAGCTCTTCAGGCAGACACTAGAAATGTTGCACCAGAAAGGTACAGTATATATTTAGTGTATCCAAGACTCAATTGTTCTAAGTTCAATGATAAATGGATCACTTTTTACACATCAGGTCAAGGGGAATGGCTAATCATATTCTGTATGTTTCTAACATGTCTTTTCATTGTTGGTAAATCAATGGTCATGCTTGATTCGGGACCTGGTGCACTACCCAGCATAACCAGTGAATTACTTAATTGGAACTTGGCGTAAGCCTTAGGCGCACTCTGAATACTCCGGTTTGAAATAACCGGCAAAGGTGGCGTATAATGGCGGACAAATGTTATCCTTGCGACATTCAATAACTATTTTTTTATCAGTTTACTTTTACAATTGTATAGTTGACTGAATTATTTTAAAATATTACTGGTTCTTTAAAACAATGCATTACATGTTAATAAATATTCACACATGTTTAGAAATAATTTAAAATACTTGTATGATATAAATGACATGTTTATTGAAGCTAGTTTGAGGATACGCCAATACACTTGTTTCAACTTAAGCCTGGTCCTAGAAATCCGTATGCTGGACACATGGTCAGTGTATACACCGCTTGAAGGAATCAAGCATAACCATTGATTCACAGTGTGCAAGTCATAGTGGCCCCTTCCTATGTGTTTACTTAAATGAACCAAAAGCATTAGAATACTGAACTCTTTTGAAAACATACTCAACCAGTGGATTCAATCAGGTTTTATGAAAATCCATTGCATATTATAAATCTACTATTTTGTATGTAAGTCTTCAGTCATAGATTATAAATCAACCTAAACCTAATGAGCTACAGAGCCAATGGCTATTATTTACTTGTAAACTACTTCACCCTCAAACGAGGAATTCTGTTTAACCCTTAACATGCGGGCGACGGAATTATCCGGGCGGGCTATAAGCGATTCCTAGGTGTCTGTATACGGATCCCGGATACAAGACTTAGAATAATTCACGGCTGTCTAAGTATACTCTATCACCCATACCGGGTCACGAGTCGATTGTGTCCGCGACCCGACCCATGAGAATGGCTGTATTTACGCATCGCGACCCGACGTGAGAATAAAGCTTTGTTCAGTGTGTGGTCGGAATATCAAGCAAAATTCACACCAATTTGCGTGTGCATTGTTGACCCGTAACGCATCGATAATTAGCTTTACAAAAGGCCAATTATGTCGGGCTTATCCCCCGAAGCATTAATTCGCTTGAGGCTATTTTCACCCACGTGTTTGTATTGCCTCGGGTTTGCCTCGCCCGAGACTGCTATCTGCCTCGCATCTCGCGAGACGGGGAAAAAAATCGCTAACTCGCCTTACTCCCGCACTTCATATCATGTGAGCGAATTGTTTGTTTTCAAAAAAAAATACGGCAAAATAAAGGGGAAACAATGGACTACATTCCCATATAAAATTAGAAAATCTCAAAAAAATAATAAAGACACAGCAAGCGCCGTGAAAAAGGTCATGTTTACACTTCATAAATTTTGAAACAATCGGCGATTTTCACAACTTCTAAAACATTTATCAAGGCTAAAATACTGAATGCATTTTCATAATTTTTATATCACAATAAACCGAAAAGAATAATCTTTTATTCTATATAAAATGCGCAGATTTATTCACAGAAATAAAGATACAATTTTACCTTTCTGAGAGGCATGTGAAACCAAACGGCACACAAACTAATCAACATATTTTCATCAGTTATGGTTCGAGGTTAGCGTTTATTTGAAAAGTCAAACAACATAACCATATTTGGGTTGACATGTGCTTATTTGTCAACTGGTTCGAGATTATGATTTCTTGGAAAAGTGCGATGAACGACCGTTTGCAATGCCGCATACATGTTGTAAGTATTGACGATTTTATAGGTGGGAATAAAGACAAACTTTACATAGCTATAGAATTATAACCAAAGGTCGCAGTCTAATAATTTTTATATCATTGTGAAGCTAGACATCTTGTCTTCAATTCCGTATATAAATGGAATTTTTTTCGTTTCGTATTTATGATGTTACGAGGCCCGAATAAAAGACAATCTTTCGAAAGTAATAGAATAAAAACGAAAAAACATAGAAAATTCATTCAAAGTTTCGAGTGTGAATTAGCCATTTGTGTACGGGTTTCGCTACTTGAATTTGTATTGAACGCCCGTATATAGTCCTTATTCGCCATGTAGATGCGGTATATTTTGTAAAAACGATACCGGAATCGCCGCCTGGAAATTCCGCCAGCAGAGCTAGTTAGTGCCAAAGCCCAAACTACTGCTGCGAGCTGCGAGCCTGTAAATTCCGCCACAGGGGCTAAAAATGGTAAAATATATATACGCAACGTAAGGGTTAATCTCTCTCTTTTACTTTTAAATGTTTTCATGTGAATTGTAGAATTGTTGATCTATAATATTTCCCCGACCTTCCAGGATATCACAGTTACTCTCATTTGCTGCCACGATGCTGACTAAAGAATCTACCTCAATGGGACTGCCAGACTTTCCTATAGACAATCTTGGGCATGTTGTCAGGATTCTGGTCAGTGACTTTTTTAACAAAGCAAGTCTGAAACATTGATCATCTTCATTGATTAATATACGGTAGAAACGAGCCACTATCAAAAGAGCTTATTTCCTAAAATATTAATTTGCTGAAGAACTACACAAATAATAGAGTAAAGTCCTACAATTTCGTCCAGTTTCAATTTCAATTTCTGAGCACAGTTCTGCCATTTGATTTCCTATGTGGTGATGTCATAGCATTGTGACGTCATCATGTTTATGACGTCATATCATTGTGATGTCATTGCTGGATGATGTAAAAGCATTGTGATGTCATGTAGTTGACGGTGACAGGACTACTGCCAAAACAATATATCCTAGGAGATATCGCTTGATCTCACAAAAGCGGTATCTCCTGTGGAACACAGTTTTGGATGATAAATATATAAGTCTCTGTACCTCTGACCCCAGGATGCAGTGCCGTCCATGTCCTCCCTGGAGCTGATACAGAGACTCTACCCCTACAACCTGATGCTGGGCAAGGAGGGGAAATCTGCTGTCGAGGATACACTTAATGTAAGTTGATAATTTATCTCCAATCGCTTGTAACATATAGAGAAAACTAAACGAGGTCCATTAATGAAAGGAGAGAGTAGTTCGCTCGTTAGTTACCAGTACGTTTTATATGGTTCATAAATATTGTAAACAGTGGTGTTAGGTATTTTTCAAGGTATCAAATTAAAAATTATATCATTTATTTTAAAAAATGCAATAGCTTATGTCTAAAATTTAAAAATATTTAAAAAATATTCCATATTATCTTATAACTTGTGCATAAAATCTTGTTTTTATACCCCTGACTAACGGTCCAGGATATTTAATAATACCAAGGATTCCGTTCTTCCATCCATCCGTCCTTCTTCGTCTGATCTATTACAGAAAAATTATGCATCCGATTCTTTTCAAACTTGTTCAAGAAGGCAATAATAATTTTTGTTTCCCCACAGAAATTTGAGTTGATTGGCTCCTCCCCTATATGCAGTGTGGCTGGGGTAGAGAAACAAGGTCCAAGGGCAACAGTCAATATCACTCAGGGCAAGAAGGACTTTCCCTTTCAGGTAATATTAATATTTATAACCCATGTGGTTGAAAATAACCAAGTTACAATTTTCAATACGAGCACATGTGCACATATTACGTTTGCCTAGCAATCAATAGTTGTTCATGACGTCACAAGGAGTGTGCTGTTTCTTGGCTATTTTTACACGATTCAAATGGCATAGATTTGGTAATAAAGAAATTATTACATGTTATTACAACAAAATAATCTCTATTTATTACCCATATGTAGTGGTTGAAAATAACCAAGTTAAAATTTTCGATACAAGCACATGTGCACATATCATGTTTACCTAGCAATCATTGTTTTAGTACGACTTCCTCCTGTGACGTCATAAAACAGTTCTTCGTGACGTCACTGTAGCTTGCAGTCACAGGAGAAGTGGGTCATTTCCAGGCTATTTTTACACTAGGGATTCATCCAATTTTCATGCAATTTTTTTCAAAAGGGGAATTGGGAATTGCTATTTTTGACCTATTTGTCATACAAACTCTGTCTTTCAGTTCACGGGGTTCAAAACACCTGTTCCCCTCCTGAAAAATTGCCCTGTAAAATCAATGAACTCCACTTTGAACATTTCTTGATCTGCCTATGTCTGTAAGCTTTCTCCAAAAAATTCTTACTCCTTGGTTATAAATGTTCTGTTGTTACATGATGATGCATTCCCCTATTCACCCAATAAGTGACATAAACAATAAATCTTCATGATTTCTCAATGGTTCCCTCCTTTGATTAAACACTATTGAGCAGTTTGTTTTGAGATAATGCGGTAATGAAGACACAATAATATTATTCATTACCGGTAAATTGTGATGACAACCCTCTCTCCTTCAGGTGGCGGCCGGCGAACTTCCCTCCAAACCAGGTCAAGGGTCAGAGTTCGTGCTCACCGGTTACCATGACGCCCTATTGTCGGAGATGCTTCAGTCACATCTTACATCAGACTTCTGCATTGTTGGACCTCGTGTACGTTCTGTTATAGACTGATCCATATCACCAAGTCTTCTAAACGGGTTTGTTTCATATAAGAATGATAAAAAGTGAACTTTTGTTTTTCATAGATGTACTGTTGTTCCTGTGTTATTATAGAGGGAATCACTTTCTATCACTGGCTAAGTAAAACCTTGCTGCATTTCGCCACATTTTCTAAATGAGATTTCTGATTGCACTGCCAAGTCCAGCCCTGCCTTCAGTAACACATTGTTCGCGGCGGGAATTCTGTTTTTAACATTGAGTGTTCGCGAACATTCCGGGAAATTTCGTGTTAGTGTTAGTGGCTGGTGCAATGGCTGCATAGAAAGATGACGACATGTAGCACTCTGAAATTAGTCGTGATGGAGATTGAAGTAAGACATGCCTTGCAGTGAGTGGAATTTGGACATGTTGTGCTTATTCATTAATCTAATTCTTGATTATCTCTGTACAAATCGAGCCATTGAAATTCAGAATTATAGAAATATCGGTGATTCAAAAGTATTTTTCGGCCTAAATATATCTATTGGGTTTTATATTTATTCAAAACGTTATAAATTTGACAGTTTGATTATTATGATACAATATGATACTATATGATACTATATATGATACTATATGATACTATTACTATATGATACTATATGATACTATATGATACTATATACAGGGTTCCGGGAAGAGCGTTCTAGTGAAACAGTTTGCAGATCTGTTGGGCTACCACGTCGAACCAATCATGTTGTATCAGGTATGGTTTAGCTCATTTTCTTTTATGTCCCTAATCAGTATTATTCATTTATGAATTATATTTATATATAATTCATATCAGTAGTATTTACGAATTTTTATTTTACTTTTTTTATTATTTATTTTATTTTACTATGTTTTTTTGATGACTTAAAATTTAACAATTTGACAAAGAATAGTTTCATTCATTAAAAATAAAATCATGTGAAATGAAACCATTCATTGGCGATATGAATGTGGAAAGCCATGTTGCGGCATGACAAGACATTGTTAATCTTTAATGGAGACTTTGTGTATATGCTATCCGACTTTATATATAATTATAAAAAAAATAAAAATATGTTATTCTCATTTCCAGTAATGCAAAATAGATGGTGGATCAATGACAGAATCAATCACGATCACACAGCATTTGAGCTCTAGATATAATTTTTTTTATCCCGTTCTGTCATTCGCTGTTTCTGTAGGATATGACGTCACGTGACCTACTACAGCAGCGAACAACCCTACCTAATGGTGACACGGCGTGGCGCTACTCTCCGCTGGTGACCGCAGCGCTGGAGGGAAGTCTGGCCGTGTTGGACGGAGTACATCGCATCAACCCCGGCTCCTTCTCAGTTCTTCACAGGTAGGTAAAATGAAAGATGTTGATAGTTTTGTAGCCACAATTTCTTATTAATACCTATTGTACTTTGGTAGCCTTTCAATGTTATGCTGCAACCCCCAGGGAGTCTGTCACACCGTGATTAGGCTGTATTCCAACAATCTACACAGGTATGTTTTGACTTCACACAAGCTCTGAGTTCTGTTTGAATGTACAACACATGTGATAGTCTGACTAACTGTGAAGTTGATGTTGATTGTGGGTTATCTCCCCTGATTGCAGACTGATCCACGAGAGGGAGCTGCAGCTCTACGACGGGACGCGTCTGCTCCGACAGGACAAGTACGAGGATGTAAAGGAAGAGTCGGGACTGTCTCAGTCAGAGCTGGAGGAAAGGTGAGTTGGCATTTACCTATAATCTGTGGAGTTATCAGGTGAAACTACTTTGATCTATAACAAGATGGCTGTTAAAGTATTTTGGGGGAGTCAAATGTTATCATTTATGTTTTATCAAGAAGTATTGACTGTTGCTGAAAATTATCATTTTAATGCTAATTAGTTCAATACAGTGATAATGTAAAGGTGTGAAGTTGTAATTATAACGTAAACTGGACAATGATCATTGCCAATTGGTCAAACATCAAAGAAAGATTTAGGTTGGTGTTTGATATGTCATATAACTATAAATTGGATGTGTAAATTTGGTTTATGCACATTTTTGCTAGATTTTCATGAAAGACAAGTACCCGGTAATTGTCATATATTTGGCATTTGGGGATGAATATGCAAGTGGATTGAGATGTTTTGAATGAAAAATATATGAAAAAATTAAGTTAGCTTTTGCTTTTTGCAGACAAATATTTCCGATTCATCCGTCTTTCCGGATAATTGCTTTATCCGAGCCACCGGTCATTGGAAGCAGCAAACAGCAGTGGATGTCCCCTGAGATGTTGACCATGTTTTTATATCATCATCTGCGTCCACTCTCCCGTGTAGAGGAGACCAACGTCATCAACAAGCTAGTAGGTTTCACTCAACTTCCACATAGTTTGGAGTTTCAAATATGCTTAACCTGTATAGTCCCATAGGACCATTTATGGGCCCCTCAATCAAAACCCCCTATAGTGCCATAGGACCATTTATGGTGCCAAACTATGACCCCACTAACCTCATTGCTATTTTTAAAAAATAAAGATCAAATCAAGTTGACAATAGTTTTGGCAGAAACCCTGTCAACTAAGCTTCAATTTGATACCACTTTTGTGCAATATAACTAAATATTGACACAGATATCATGAATTTCACAAACAACTGTGATCAACAAAGTTAATCCCCTCTGTCATGGTGCCATTGTCTACCTATCTACATTGCATATCTAAAGGTATACAAGTATTACAGTAAAAGAACAATGTAACACAAACAACCAAATTCACCAAAACAATCTACAGTGTGTCTAGTTTTGAAATCACATGCAAATAATTAAAAAAGGCTTTCAAGTTAACTAGAACGGACCCTGCAACCCATAACCAAGAAAAAAATGTCAGCTTTGAATAATGGCTATCTATGTTGAGATTACAGGTAAACCGCTATGATGCAAAACCTGTATCAATATATTTCTATGAAATGTACACAGAAAATTAAACACGAATTAATTTATAGAAATAAATTTCATACAAGAAAATACAACTCAGCAAGTAGTAACATGTATAAAACATGCCAAATAGTATATTTGAATATTGAAATGTAAACAAATGGCCTGTCAACTTGGCTAGCGAGGGGAGCATGCCTAATGATCATTATGATATTTTGATACATTAACGATTTGTTTTACGAAAAAGAATGGCAGAATATTTTGCTCAAATTGATTTTAGATCTGTAGGTGAATTATACAGTGTAAACCCCCGAATGTCACAGTGATACGGCTTGTGTCAAATCAAGTAAAGGCTTCTTGTAAATGACAAATTTGGCTGAACGAAATAAAGTTGCTACACGATTCGCGATGTCAATATTTTGCTGTCCCGTTTACGTGGAACAAAATTGCAACATTACCTGAAAATACTATCAAAAGATAGAATTTTTATTTTTGTTTATGTTTCTGTCCGTAATTTTCTTGTTTGATGCGTTCAACACAGTAAAACTGCCGTATTGAAATGCAGTGTAAATTGTACCTCGCGGGCCTTTGTTGACAAAATGGCGGTGACACTGCAGATACCACTTTCCGGAAATCTTATTCCAATTAACTAATATGTTACGGACATCTGATGGATATAATGAAATTAATAATGATATTCATTGAACCTTTACAATTTATGTTCGCTTTTATATTTACTATTTATATCAGAAACTGTATCGAACTGCAAATGTCAAGTGTATTGCTCTATGAAATCTAAAAACATTGACAAACATAATGTATTTACCCATCTAAATTACTATAAAGACAACGGGAGAAAAGTGTCAAGCAAATGTTATCTTATCATATATTTGATTGAAAGTTGGAAGGGGTATTTCAATACATAATTTTTAGGGAAATATAACCAAAGGACAATAGGAGTTTGTATGAAGTTACAATGGAATGTTTTATCTGGCGCGAAACAATGTTCAGCTGTCGGGGAAACAGCACGAGAGATGATACATGACGTTTATCACGCGAGTCTTGACGTCATATCCACAACGTGCTTGTAGATATTTCGGGAAAACCCACGTCGCGGACGAAATGTTATTTATATCAATTTTGAATTATGAAGATGTAATAAATTGACAGCTCCTTTGGCACTGAAAATCCGTTGATATTGTAATCGTTCACGGGACTGACACCCGACTTGATCAAGTTAGATGCACTTATTCTCATGAATATTCAAGAAGGGTGCAACATTGAACAAAAAGTAAGCTAAACAAAGATAATATCATACAAGTTTACATATTTTTACAAGAAGAGGGTGCCAGTAGAATGATTAGCTTTTTTGGGAAACAGAAAATATGAAAAGTAAGGTAAATAAATTGAATAGGCCTACAATGAATTTGTTGTCAGATTTATTTACATTTGTTAAAACATTGTGTATTTTCAATAATAATGCAATTTTCATGGGTTTTTTTTCTATGAATTTATTTTATTATGAAAATATTTCCAAATTTCAAATTTAGAATATTCTACAATAAAGTTATGTTACTTGTATTGCCAATTAAGTAAACAATTATAACTTAATAACTATAACAGTAAAATGTATTTAGAATTTTCAAATTAATATCATAAAAATAATTATTAGTTAAAAAGCTAATGGCAAACATGGCTTCTAAAAAAATTGTTTTAAATTATTGTTCAAATTAAAAATAAATTCAAATATTGTATAATCTGGAAAAATTCTTATGATGAATACTACAAATTTGTGAATTGACTAAATAATATGTTGGGACATGTCTCCATTATTAACATAGATCGAAGTAATTTATTAACCCCTTTTCCCAAGCAGACATTTATTATTTTAAATCCATGCTTAATATTCATACTTTGGGAAAATACATTTTAATTTCTCTTTGTCATCTAGTAAGAAATATTGAAAGGTAAAGCACTAGGTAATGAGAAACAATAAATATGTTTTGTGTGACATTTGCTTAACAATATATTTTAAAAGAATTGTCTTTGAATGTAGGAACAGGTACAGACTTTTTAAATAATAAATTCTAGCCGGTGTTGTTCTTTTTTTATGACCTAAATATTATTTTTTATATTTTTTATTTTTACATTAGGGAATATATCATAATGACTTTTTTTTACAAAATAAAACTTGATACATTAAAACGTGCATCATTGGTGCATGCAAATCCTGGTGAAATTTAAATGTTTTTTTTTTATGTTTGTCCTTAATAAAAAAAAAGTTGAAGTGACAGTCTCACCAGTTCAAATGGTCTTTTGTCATCCATTCGGAAGTTGTGATGATAAAAGGGGAGACAAATTGCAGAGCAGGGGCGTGGCCTGCGGAAGATCGTCATTGTTTATTTTTTTATGTCACGTTATATTGAAATGAACTAACAGATAACACTATAAATCTTAAATAAATTGGTGTCTTGCAAGACAACTACAAAAACAAAAGAGTATACGACGACTACGTTCCCGCCATATTTATTGCGCCAATGTGCGGGTGAAGTGGGCGGGGCTTATGCGATGGACAGCGGGCCTACATGTTTGTCGGGGTTCGAGATACATGCGTTGTGAAAGCATGTACTTCCGTGTCAAGTAAGGACATAACATCTGCTTGGCAGAGAATATAATTCGAAGCTTACGTTTGTTTTTGGAGTAAAATTTATTTATGATATTTTCTATTCCTTTACTGAAACACCAAGGTGTCTACGGCCAACTTTTACGATTTTCATTTTGACTTCGGAGTTCCGTGTAATAAACTTTCTGCAATGCAAGTTTCGCTTGATAGACACATATTTTAGTGAATGATGTGTTGTGTACACATCTGCCATGATTCAAGATATGTTCATGATTGAAATCACACCCTGATGATAAAAATAGTTTGCAAACGGATTGCAGTGAAATCGTTATGCTAAAACTGCCGTGGTACGGCGCCGACATATTTCCCCCAGTTTTGTCGTAATGATCGTCATGGATTATCGCTTAAAACGCCAATGGAAAAATATTCCACATGGATGTCTATGTATTCTAGTATGCAAATCTATTTCAATTTAGTACTTGAGTTCGGTATAGACCGACCATTAGACACTGGTTTATACCCTTGCATTTCTAGCTATCAAAATGTTTTTTTACCCACTGAAAACGGGTCCCCTTATGGACTATTGAACCATGATATTAATTTCCTTTCAAAGGTTTCCGAAATTCATACCATGCTCAAGCTAGAAACAATAGCTATTAGTGAGTGAAATATCAGCCACTATGCTTGTATTTTGAAAAAGTACGAAAGATTACCATGCACAGTACATTTTACGGTCATTGTTTGTCAATGACGTCACAGTGAACAATGTTCAACAAAATGGTTACAAAAAGATACCTTGTATTAGTTCGTGAACTAAAGGTCGCATGTAGAAAGTAAATACATCAGCGTGATCCCTGACATTTTCTCTCTTGGAAAATAACAATAAAATTACATTTTTGAACACAGGAATTTATTTCCGAGATAGTAAACAAAGATATACGCATACGTGGCCATTGGTAATTTACGCTAAAAACGTCTTTGTCGTTTATAATCAATGCTTATTCGTTTTTATACTAAATATTTCTAACAAAAAAATACATAGGTAGAGAGACACCCAACTTGGTATCCTTCAGTTAAAATTTCATGATTTTATAAACACGAATAACGCCCTGGTGACATTTTATGTACAACGTTGACCTAAATCTTGAGTGACTCAAAAAAGTTAGCGGCACTGAGTGAGCGCATAGCGTAAACGGCCGGGCACTCAGAGGGTTAACGACCAACTAGGTAGTTTGTATGAAGAGAGGTAAATATGACCCTTCAAAACATGGGACGTTTGGATTAGAATTTTAAAAACCAAGCCTTTTAAAATTTTAACCGTGATTCAGTATGTTAGTTAGGTTTTAAAAAACTATGTAATAATGTAAGCGAGAGGAGCTGGTTGGAAAATTTTTCAAATTGACCCCATCTGAAGTCGACCAGCAATTGGATGCTAGGCACACAGGTATTTCCAACTCTGCTCCAAGGTGATCTCAAATAACAGCACATCTTCACTTGAGAATGATCGATTGATAAGTGATGGGATGAGAGTTGCCTACCCTTGGCTTGGTTAGCAACCAGCCAGAGTTGGGGGCCCACTTTGGGTGATCTGAAGTTTTTTAAAAATTGTTTTTGTTATTTTTTAATTTTATTTTGTTAAAAAATAATACTAAAAGATTTGTATTCTATAAGTACCCCAAAGAGGATCCTCTTCAAAGAATCTGCAACCTCTGCAGGTTGGTTCGATTTGTTGTCTAATAAACTCACTGATTGTACATTTGACCAAACAGATACTGTGTGCATGAAAACATAGAAACTATTTAAACACACCTCTTCTGTGCAGAAATTCCCTATATACAAAAATGTTTATTTCAGGTCCCCAATGCAACTGACCTGCACAAGATATTTGACTTTGTCCACAAGCTGAGAGATTCAACTGATCCAACAGTAAGTTTTGTCTTTGTTCATATCTGTGCCAAGCCATTCTTGGTGGCCAGTTAACAGAAATCTAGACTTGTTAACTAAGGGAATAATAAAGTAACGACTGGTGGCTATAGATAGACTACCCCTTGTAAAGGGTCAAACTTCAAAACAACATTCACATTTCCTTATCCTTTACATTATTTGCAACCTATATTCCAACTTCCCACTGCAAGGCGTATAACTCTTGCCAGTCCCCATCACTGGCTGATTAAGGTCTTGCAGTATTTCCCTCACTTTTCAGTGCTACAATAGTGGATCGCTGCACCTGAAATGCATATTGATCCTCAATTCCTAGCAAGGAGATACTGCAAGGCTTAAATCAACCAGTAATGGAGACTGGCAAGAGTTATGCCTTGTTTTGGGAAGTTGACTATATTCCTACTGATGGATGCTTATGTTTGAAGTACAGTCAGGCCTCGATAATCCGAACGCTTCTGTTTTTCATGAAAAACGTTCGGATAGTGAAATGTTCGGACTACTGAAATGAACCAAACAAGATGGAGTTGATTGCCTTTGAATCTACAGACAGACGAGAACGTATTTAGAATATCAAAAGAGTTTGACACGCAATTAAAACTATCACACAAAATGAGAAATTTCAATATATTACAATCACAAACTACTGACACACATTGTACGACATTACACTTTATTAAAATCACAAACTACTGACACTCTTTACTCCCGTGTCAATCCACTGTCATTGAAGTTTACCGATCCAATCAGTGTGATGATTGCTTGTCAAGGGGATTACCCGACCGCTTTTAATGAACCACCGGATTAATGAAGCAGAAATAATTGTAATTATCTAATCAGTTATGGCTAATTTGCTGTCGGATTCAGAAACAGAATTACCGGATTAATGAATTAACATTTAATGAGTTTATATAGAGATTAGTTTGGTTACAGCTTGCTACTGTTTGGACATTGCGTGATTCGGATAATCGGCTGCCGGACTATCGCGACTTGACTGTATATTTACGCATTTCCTTATCCTTTATTATATTCATCCTATGTTCCTGTTGATGGATGGTTATATTTGAAGTATGTTACGCCCTTCATTGTTCCAGATCTTATCTATAGCATCGTCAATGTCAACAAGACAACTCCTCCGAATAGCGCGAAGTCTAGCAGCCTACCCAACTGAAGACCTCTACAGCATTGTACAAAAAGCTTGTCTTTCAAGGTACAAATTATTTAAATGTTGAACATTGATTTGAAAAGGACATTAAGTCATTTTGGGGCCATCTTTGAGCTCTGTAATAACCTTCAATCTTGGATATAATGTCACTGTGATGAAAACATTTGAAGATTTTCACTACTGAATCCTTTAGTGGCAAACCATTGTGGCCAATTATCAAAAGGATTTTTCTGAATTTTCTTGCTATGTCATCAAGGAACATACAGAGAAAGAAAAGAACACGAATTGTTTGAATATAAAATACAAGAACTGTACTAATGTTCAACATCTCTTTTCAGATTTCTACCTCGTCTAGCCCGTCAGGCTCTTGATCAAACCCTGGAAACGTCGGGCATTGAACCACGGAAACCAGATCACTCTGTGTCCACTTTTGAGAGGTCGGTGACCTGTGAGGTCAAGGACAATGTGCTGCGTATCGGGGAGACCTCCGTTAATGTGTACAACCCGGAAAACAAGACAAAAGTCCCCGACATCTTGTTTTATGAGAACCAACAGGTTAGTTTTGTAATGATATTTCAGATTACTGATGTAATATGGGTTTGGTTGTGTTACAACGATGTATACACGCATGATTCTGTAAATTGTGGACGGTTTTGGTGCTATGTTCCATAAGCAGGAATAATTACCTTCATCACTAGATTGGTGAAAGTCTGCCAGTACCAATATTAAAAACATAAGGAACTTCTTGTCCTCAATACAACTGAAAATTTCCTTTGTAACGATGGGTTCCGTAAGAACAGTATCACACCAGTTCAAGCGTCTGTTCTTGTAGTGTTGAATGCCAAGCATTCTTTTAATTTGTATGTTTCTTTTAAACATTTGAGAATCGGAGCCCACCTCCTAAATAATTACCAAATGATTTACAAACTATTGCCTTTAACTCTTGAAAATTTTAAAAAGTAAATTATTTTGATGTATTTTGAGTTTGTCAGTTCACATGCTTAATTTCCATGGCTGGGATGTGAGTATTTCCTGTTTTAAAAATCTCTTTTCTTCAAGCATCTAAGTAGTGAGCCAACAAAGAACATGTATAGAAGGGTTAAAGTGCCTGGTTATTTACAGCACCTGTCTGTGATGGAGGACATGTTGAAGGACTTCACGCTGGGAGAGCACCTGCTGCTGGTCGGGAACCAGGGCGTCGGCAAGAACAAGATCATTGACCGGTTCCTCCAGATGCTCAACAGACCACGGGAATACATCCAGCTTCACAGGTGTGCAAAATTCTGCAACATCGAAATCATCCTTTGTTTTTGTAAATAATATATCAGCCTGTATTGGCGATGGCCTTCCTCGGTCAGCTGGACTTGATGCCTTCCTCTATACCTCCTCGGTTACCCATGGTTTTATATATGCTCCGTTACTCTCCACTATATCACCCCTGGGAAACTCCATCAGAGAAATCTGTACTCAAATTACCCGCCCTTGGCCGGCTACGCAGCTTGGATCTGCGAGCTAATGACAGTTCATATCACTTTGTTGTGAACCCACAAGGTCATTTTGTTAGTCATCCATCACCGGTTATCTCCCTTGACCATTTCCGTCTTATCATATTTAGCATTTTCTTTGGTTACTGGCTTCGTCATGCCAGTCAAGGGCAGGTAATTTTAGTACAGATTTCTCTGATAAAGTGTCCAAGGGGTGATACAGTGGAGAGTAACGGAGCATATATAAAACCCTGGGTAACCGAGGATGTCCTCTATGCAGAGAAGTGACTTTGTATTAACCCTTAACATGCGGGCGACGGAATTATCCGGGCGGGCTATAAGCGATTCCTAGGTGTCTGTATACGGATCCCGGATACAAGACTTAGAATAATTCACGGCTGTCTAAGTATACTCTATCACCCATACCGGGTCACGAGTCGATTGTGTCCGCGACCCGACCCATGAGAATGGCTGTATTTACGCATCGCGACCCGACATGAGAATAAAGCTTTGTTCAGTGTGTGGTCGGAATATCAAGCAAAATTCACACCAATTTGCGTGTGCATTGTTGACCCGTAACGCATCGATAATTAGCTTTACAAAAGGCCAATTATGTCGGGCTTATCCCCCGAAGCATTAATTCGCTTGAGGCTATTTTCACCCACGTGTTTGTATTGCCTCGGGTTTGCCTCGCCCGAGACTGCTATCTGCCTCGCATCTCGCAAGACGGGGAAAAAAATCGCTAACTCGCCTTACTCCCGCACTTCATATCATGTGAGCGAATTGTTTGTTTTCAAAAAGAAATACGGCAAAATAAAGGGGAAACAATGGACTACATTCCCATATAAAATTAGAAAATCTCAAAAAAATAATAAAGACACAGCAAGCGCCGTGAAAAAGGTCATGTTTACACTTCATAAATTTTGAAACAATCGGCGATTTTCACAACTTCTAAAACATTTATCAAGGCTAAAATACTGAATGCATTTTCATAATTTTTATATCACAATAAACCGAAAAGAATAATCTTTTATTCTATATAAAATGCGCAGATTTATTCACAGAAATAAAGATACAATTTTACCTTTCTGAGAGGCATGTGAAACCAAACGGCACACAAACTAATCAACATATTTTCATCAGTTATTGTTCGAGGTTAGCGTTTATTTGAAAAGTCAAACAACATAACCATATTTGGGTTGACATGTGCTTATTTGTCAACTGGTTCGAGATTATGATTTCTTGGAAAAGTGCGATGAACGACCGTTTGCAATGCCGCATACATGTTGTAAGTATTGACGATTTTATAGGTGGGAATAAAGACAAACTTTACATAGCTATAGAATTATAACCAAAGGTCGCATTCTAATAATTTTTATATCATTGTGAAGCTAGACATCTTGTCTTCAATTCCGTATATAAATGGAATTTTTTTCGTTTCGTATTTATGATGTTACGAGGCCCGAATAAAAGACAATCTTTCGAAAGTAATAGAATAAAAACGAAAAAACATAGAAAATTCATTCAAAGTTTCGAGTGTGAATTAGCCATTTGTGTACGGGTTTCGCTACTTGAATTTGTATTGAACGCCCGTATATAGTCCTTATTCGCCATGTAGATGCGGTATATTTTGTAAAAACGATACCGGAATCGCCGCATGGAAATTCCGCCAGCAGAGCTAGTTAGTGCCAAAGCCCAAACTACTGCTGCGAGCTGCGAGCCTGTAAATTCCGCCACAGGGGCTAAAAATGGTAAAATATATATACGCAACGTAAGGGTTAAGCTTTGTGCTCCGTGTACCTTGACTCTTGCAATGCAAATCAAGAACCAATACATTAAATGTCTGCCGTGAATTGCTTGTGACAGCCTAGATTTGTATATTGCCTTGATGCTTGTCAGTTTTGGTGACTTTGACCTTGTTTTCAAGATCACAAAAACATTTTGACCACTTTTGAAACTCTTTTTTTGAGAGTCACATTTTTTCTCTACATTTTTTGTAACAGCTTTTCAAAGTTCATACAGTTATTTGTACATCCCATAATACAATAAGAAGAACCAGGTTTGTGACAATTAGATAGAAACTAGAAAATTTGTCTTATTTGATTCATCTGGTATCTTATCCATAGTTGGAGTTAATTATTTTTCAAAAGTTTGGATGAAAATTTACAGGTATCAAGTATAGGTTTGTATTTTGATTTTTTAATATAAACATTTTTGTTACAACAGAGATACAACAGTACAGACCCTGACGCTACAACCCACCGTACAGGACGGAGTCATCATATATGAAGATTCTCCCCTGGTAGATGGATTATTTTACATAAAAAGCAAAAACTCACCGAACATACCTTTAATGCATTTGATTCTATCAGCACAATTTTGTTTTTGTGTGTTACACAAACTCAGAAAAATGCAGTATTTTTATTAATTTTATATTTAAATAAAAATCTCTTTTGTCAGAATATCCACGAAGTAACAATTAATTAATCATGAGACTGAACAACAATGTCTTGTTTTGCCTCAGCAAAACTTGTTTACTCATATTGGCAATGAATGGCTTCACTTCACAAAAATGTTGATGGTCTAACAGCGTGTTTACTTTTCTGCTTTAATTCTTGTATAAAATTTTGACTTTTGAATACAATTTCCTCATCACGTACCAAGGTGAAGGCCGTGAGACAAGGTCACGTGTTGGTGGTGGACGAGGCAGACAAGGCTCCCACCCATGTCACCTGTGTACTGAAGACTCTTGTTGAGTCCGGGGAGATGCATCTAGCAGACGGCAGACGTATTGTTGCAGGTATGAGTGATATTTATAAAATTTAAAGATAATACTCTCATTAAGTCTGTTATGTAAAATCAATTGTAAAGCATAATGTTTCCTTTGGAACAAACTTTTGGATGATAAAATACTCATGTTGAGTCCAGGGAGATGCACTGGGCAGACGGCAGATGTATTGTGGGAAGTAGTGAAAATTCATTTTTATTCCAACGGTGGGATATAGTCGTCACCCTGTCCGTCTGTCTGTCCGTCCGTAATGCAGAACTCGAAAACCGTTCATGATATCTTTCTGAAACTTTCCATGTGTATTACCCACCAACTGAAGTGGTGCCTTTTGATATTTTCTGATTTCTGAAATTTTTGTTGTTGTTTGTTTCCATACAAATGTGTTGAATTTGGACTTTTCTTCATAGGCAGGTGCTTTTCTGGAGCACAGCTCCAAAACTCTTCATCATATCTTCCTGAAACTTTGTTTGTGTATTACCCACTAACTGAAGTGGTGCCTTTTGATATTTCAGATTTCTTAAATGTTCTGTTTTGTTTTCATAGAATATGTTTGATTTGGGCTTTGTTCAAAGATAGGTCTGCTTCCGGACCAGAACTCCAAAACCCTTCATCATATCTGTATAATAGTATAAATAGTAGATATACAGTTATCTGTCAAAGATGTGTTTTACAAATTATGTGGGAACCGTGGGATATGTCATCTTCTGATGACTCCTGTCTATTCAAAGATGTTTTTAAATGATATTCACCTGAAGATGTATCTAGTGGAGAGCAGACATATTCTAGTAGCTATGAATCAATTTTGCTGTCCATTATACTGTTTTTGTTAGTACCCAAACATAGAGCCGACTGAGTATAACACTCTATTCTCCTGTTGCAGCTAGCTCCGGCCTGACTCCCTCCAGCTCCGTGATCGTAGCTCATCCTGACTTCAGGATGGTGGTTCTGGCAAACAGACCGGGCTTCCCCTTCCTCGGCAATGACTTCTTTGGTGCTATGGGTGAGAAACTCTTTGATTGTTCATCTTGTTCATCAGGGATGAGAATTATCATTGTTTTCACTGATTTACGTTTTTTAAGGCAAAGTTTAATGAGATGTTTTTCAGAACTTTGTCTAAAACTTGACCTACATTGATAACTTTTTATTTGTTGTCCCCCGCGAAGCGAAGCGCGGAGCGGGGGACATAGTATTCAACTCTATACGTCCGTCCCACTTCTTGTTAGCGCGATATCTAATGAACTGCTCAACCTAGAATCTTCAAACTTGGTACCAATCTTCATCTGGGGAATATGCAGACCTGAAAAGTTTTTGGTGACCGTGACCTCATTTTCAAGGTCACGGCGAGACTTTGACCAGTTTTGAAAATGTTATTAGCGTGATATCTCATGAACCCTTCGACCTAGGGTCTTCAAACTTGGTACCAGTCTTCATCTGGGGAATACGTAGACCTGAAAAGTTTTTGGTGACCTTTACCTCATTTTCAAGGTCAGGGCGAGACTTTGACCAGTTTTGAAAATGTTGTTAGTGCGATTCGTCATGAACCACTAGAACTATTGGTTTTAAATTTAGTATCAGTCTTCTTTGGGGAATATCCAGATACCAGTCGATTTGGTTGACCTTGAAATTATTTTCAAGGTCACTACAAGACTGATTGTCAAATGTTGTTAGCACGATATCGCATGAACTGCTGTACCTAGGGTCTTCAAATTTGGTACCTGTCTTCATTTGGGGAATACGCAGACACCAATCGATTTGGGTGACCTTGACCCTGTTTTCAAGGTCACTACAAGACTTTGACCATTTTAAAAATGTTGCCCGATATTACAATAATTGAATCAAACATGTAAATGTCACTACTCGGTACAAGCTGTGTGTCCATTCTTTTAGCTCATTTCTTAATTGCGACGGGGGACATGGTCACGTTTGTGACAATTACTTGTACAGTCAAGCCGCGATAATCCGGCCACCGATAATCCGAATCTTGCAGTTTCCGAACGGTAGGAAGATGTAACCAAACTAATCTCTTTAGTAGTCCTCAGTTCTCAGTAGTCCGAACATTTCACTATTTGAACGTTTTTGATGAAAAACGGACGCGTTCGGATTATCGAGGTCTGACTGTATTTTATACCTTACATATTTTACAAGTTTTATTTGAAGAACCCATTGCATTGCTGGGTTTAGGGAAAACATTTTTGGACCCCCCTTTTCCATTGGTGGACCCCCCTTTCAAAATTCCTGCATCCGCCACTTCTATTGTTACACTTTCTCCAGATTATAACTTATACCTAATTCATTTTCACAGGTGATATATTCAGCTGCCATGCCATCGATAACCCTGACATAGAGTCTGAGATGGCCATGTTACGGCAGTACGGACCCAACGTGTCAGAAGGAACTCTTCGAAAACTAGTCATGGCGTTTGGAGAGCTGAGAGATATGGCTGACCAGGGCCTTATCTCGTACCCCTACTCCACGCGGGAGGTCGTCAACATGGTCAGGCATATAGAGGTGAGTCTTATAGTCTTATAGTGATACAACCCACAACATTCATCCTGGCAACCAGGTCTTTGTTCACCAGCTCAGATTCATTGACCCTTTACTTCCATAGCTAAGTGGCCAATTTAAAGAAATCAAAACTCGTTAACAAACGGAATCAAACAGGATCTCCTCTGGCTATAGCTGTGTCTGTAATTGAACTTGGTATGAATAATCACTTGGAATTTGGGTACAAGTTTTACCTCGAATATTCCTGGACCTGCTAGTAAAGGGTAAATGATCGATACCAAGTTTTTAACCAGCGAGTGAACCCAATGTGAGATGGTTTCACTGATGTACAGTGACGTGCCAAAAGTATTGCAACAATCTCCGTTTTCCCAAAGGATCCCATGTTAATTCAGTGTAGTCACTTACAAATACATCCAATCACATCAACCTGGATTACAATGTTAAGTGATCTCATTGTTGTGCTTTATTCAGCAGCATGACATTCACATTTGGATATTGTGACCACATCCAATGCATTATTTTATTGAAAGGACAAAAAAACATTTTAGGACACTGCATCATCAATAGAACTTAAGAATAGAACCCTACTTTTTAAATGGCTATCACAGATGTCAAATTCATCATTTTATATATCCAAAAACTAAATACAGGAAAAATGCAGAGGAACTATAAAACCTATATAACCCTCTAAAATGTTTCAGAAATTCCCGAACGAAGGTCTAACAACGGTTGTGAAGAACGTGTTTGACTTCGACTCGTACAACACGGAGCTGCAGGAGACGATCGTGAGCACGATGGAGAAGCACGGCATTCCTCTCGCGGCCAGTGAAGCCAGGATCAGCCTCGCTAAAGAGTAAGATTTGGTTGTTACACGACTCTAGTGCCACTGTGCAAACTATTTGTGATATTATACAGGACAGTTGTGTTCCTAACAAACAGATTTTGAAACGATGAGCTGTATCACAGATAAAGATGCATCTACCTCATATGATTTAAAAAATGAAAATTTAAAAAATATAATTTTAAAAGTAAATTTTTTATTCAAAATTTTTAAATTAAAATTTGAAATTTAAAAGTTTGGAGCCATGAATGCTTATCCCAGGTTAAACCTGTTTCTACTAATGCATTTTTGGCTTCTCTCACTACAATTAACTTAATAATATTTAAGTTGAAATTAAAACTTTATTCATCTTTTTCTAAAATGTCTTCGACAAATTTTGAAATTTATTTTTAAGAGACATTTTATTCAATATTTTCCTGGCAATTTTGTTTTTGTATTCTCAGTCTTGTAACAACCAAATCTTTCAAGATCATTTACATTTGAACAGCCTGTATTATGTTGATCTGAACACTGATAATCTATGTGTACATCTTGTATTCAAACATTTCAGAATCTGTTTGTTAGCAATGCAATTGATGTTAATCTAACAAATTTGATTCAACAGATATTTATGAATGTTTTAATCATGGAATGATAGCTGTATACATATGTGAATGTGAGTACGTATGTATGGAGATGGTTTACATCTCTGTGTAGTTGTGTAAATATCATATTTTTATTAATAAAACATGGTACCTCACATCTTCTTTCATCATTTAATCCTAAACACAAACAGATCATCAATCAGATTTTCAGATCACCAGGGGTCCGTTCCATAACAGCGAGTGCTTATAATCGCTCATTGATCGCTCAATGTAGCACTCAAGTAGCGCGCAAGTAGCGCTCATTCTCTCCTGAACAACACGGTGTAAAACCTCAAAGTTCGCTTGCTTTGCTACGTAGCGCTACATTGAGCAATCGAGTCAAGAGAGGTTTAAAAGTAATCGCTAATTGAGCGATTACTTTGAAACCTCTCTTGAACACAGCCTTGGTTAGATGAGCTTTTAGCATAGGCCTGCTCCTTTTGCTGTCTGGTTGTTTGTTCCGAACATCCCGTACACTTGCAAAGTGAAAGGAGTGGCTCCGAACACTGTTCTGGGCATGGGGAGCATGTTCTAAAAAAAGCAGGTGCAAGCCACACACCAAGAACAGTGTTCGGAGTCACTCCTTTCTCTTCGCACATGTACCGGACGTTCGGAATAATGTTCGAAAAATCCAAAGAAGCAGGCCTATTGGGTCATCATCCATCACTAAACTTTTCACATTATCGTTTTTTATCCCCTGCCGTGTGTTTGGCGCAAAGCAGGGGATATAGTCTGTACGTCTGTAAAACATGACCAAAACAATGACTCTGTGAGGAAGTCATTTTGTGCAGAACCTATCTCCCAAACTAAACATTCTAGCTACACCAAACTTCATACACATGTCAACCATGGTGCCTAGATGTGCCTTTTGAGGCTTAGACCTATTTCTCAATTTTATTTTTGACTGTTTCCATGGAAACATGACTTAACAGTTATCTCTTGAACTGTACATTCCATATTCATTCAACTTTACACACAGGTTAGTCATTCCCATAGAAGTGCCTTTCCTATTTTCAATTATGTCAAACTATATTTGGAAGCGGGGGTATGTGAGCTGTGCTCGCTTCTACACGTTTGTATCATGTATCATGATTTGAGGAATGTAATTGAATAGTATAGGTTACTTTGAGAATTTGCTCTAGATCATTGCAGGATTGTTATTTTTTAGACAACCACATGATCCAGTAATGTTGATCTCATGCACTGACACTGATAAGTTTTAGACGTTTTCGTTTAAAATTTATGGCTATGAATTGTGCTTTATCTGAACTATTTTTTATAGTCTACAACATCAATCACTATACAGCGGGATAGCTACACAGCCCAGTTCTTTTTTGATTACTTTAAATGAACAAAAGTACTAGAATGCTGAAATCTTGCGTAGACACCTCAACTGGTTGAGTCTCATTGCATGTTTAGTCATTGCATGCCATAAACCTATTACTTCATACGCAAATTTTCAACATTATATAATAAATCACACAAAGTCTGATGAGCTACAGAGCCAGCGTGTACTGTTTCGAAGTAAATGTTAATGTTAGATTATCCTAAAAATAAAACTGGAACTAAAGGGACAACAGACTGGGACATCCCCATGGAAATCTTTTGTGGATGAAAAATCAAGGATCAATTTGCACATATGCACGGATGTATAATTGATGTTATTGATGATTGACATAAACCCAGTACACGATCTGTAACCCATTGCTAATGATGATATTTTTGTGAGCAGTCATAGTGTGAAGGCACAGATAGGAGCGATTCCCTTGGATTTCATTTTCAGCCTTGGAAGCGTGAGGAAAATTCCCAAATATTCAATTTGCACATACTCAAGAATATTAAATTTTCTCTATAATGCTATTGATGGATGACATAAAACCTGGTACCTATGAAACCCATTGCTAATGATATTTTGGTGAGCAGTGATAACCTGAAGGCTGGAGCATCCCCCTTGACTGTAGTGAACCTTGAAAGGAGGGTTCTATCGGGCTATTTTTTGTGGAAACGAAATTCGATAGGATATTCCTGTTTACACTTATACAATATTAATACATGATATACTAATGAAGGTAATATTTTGATGACTTTATATTTCACAATTTGATAAACACAAGCGCACATTTGTTAAAAAATCCCAATGAGAACTGAAGCCATTCATTGGCGCTGCGAGTGGGAAAAACTTAACAGCTAAGTGTTTATTTGTTGACATGTTATGTGTTACTATGTGAATACTCTATCAGTGTATGTCTTTAGTTATGAAGAAATTGTGATATTATTAATTGTAATAAAAGTATTATGTTTTGACATAATTATTATAGTATGTTGCATGTCATTATAACAACTTGATGACATCACCCAGACATCACTATAATCAATACAGATTCACTATAGATTCACTGTCATCACTAAGGATATGACATGGCAGTGACATCAGTATGACATCAATATTAGATTACTATGACATCTTTTAAAATCACTATGAAACATCAAAATGGCATAATGCTGACATCACTACATGCTTATTTACCAATATGAGAGATAGATAAAAAGTACTATAATGTGTGTGATTATGTATGTATCACTGTGATATCACTACAATATCAGAATCCTATCCCCTCTTTTGGCTAAAATATTGTCGTAAAGTGATAAACTATAAATATGACTCTCATATGGCACTGCTCCCGTACTGGTGATTGGTGACTGGCTCTGAGGGTTTGGGTTCGAATCTTGCAGATGTGATCCAAAATATAACATTGTAACATTTGTTCACCATCTAATTGGCATGTATTTCTAATGTCTTGAGAGCTGTGCCACTTTACATGATGTATCAGAGGGGTACTACCTAACTACCTAAACATAAGTTTTGTCCGGGTTTCGGTGACTGAATGGGTTTTATCATACGCTGTTGTGACCATCAATGCTGGCGATTGGTGCCTGACTTTGAGGGTGTGGGGTTAATCCCACAAGTGACTTGACCCGAATTTTTTTTCAAGAATTTGTACTATCACAGATAGTGTGGTCTAAAATGTAACATAATGTATCATATTGGGAATGTTCTAAAATGTAACATAATGTATCATATTGGGAATGTTCTAAAATCTAACAAAAAGTATCATATTGGGAATGTTCTAAAATCTTACATAATGTATCATAATGGGAATGTTCTAAAATCTAACATAATGTATCATTTTGGAAATGTTAAAATGATCTGTATTCATGTGCTGTTTAGATATCAATTTCGAAAAATATCTGACTAGGTGACATCTATCAAAATAGTGTGAATATTGAAATGTCTGTACCTTCCAGGTTCCCTCTACCAAATTTTGAAGTGGTAGGACAATGGAGGACGTCAGGACAGGGGCTCCGAGAGAGGACATCTCTCATGGGTCTTCCTGTAGAGACCAGAGCAATGTCTATCAAGGTGAATACATATCATATCTTTAATATCATGTCTCCTCCTGAAGGGTCGGGAGACATATTGTTTTTGTTTGAGTTTCCGTCGCCGATCCTGGCCAAGCTTCACCAAGTTTGGTGTACTGTCTCGACATATGATGTAGATGTGCCTTTTGCAGTTTAAGGATATTAATCTTACTCTGTTTCCATGGCAACAACTAGGTATTTTTGAAGGGTAGGGTTCGTTTTTGAAGCAGGCTCTAAAACTACTTTGGGAAGGAGGAGACATCTGTTTTTATGAGTAAAAACACCTCAGTTAAAATTAACAGACATCTGCCTTTTGCTGACCTGAACTTATCTCACAGAGGTTTCTCCAGTCATACTTTACAACATTACCTCTGTGACACTCCAACATTTTTGTTTTGCAATCATTGAAGGATCTTGATTGGATTGATCATTGTACAGTGTACAGTTGTGTCTTTTCCTGGAGGCTATAATGTTCGTTCCTGCAGTGCTTATTTTGAATTTCAACAGAGATTCTGTTGGAAGTTGTGACTTTAGTATCCTCATCAGGGGCCGGTACAGTTGTTTTGAAAAAGGGGAGTGTACTTTTTCAATTCCTCGAAAATGCTCTGTGGGGGTGGGAGGGGGACTGTTGTGACGGTTTCTAACAAAAAGACCCCTTAATAGGACTCCAAAATCCAAAAGTGCCATTGATGCCAAATCTCTTTCTATGACTATGATTTCATTCCTTGTTTTAAAAAAATTCAAATAAGGGGGGGGGGGGGGGGGGGGGGGATGCGCACCACTCTCTGTATCTGCCCTTGTTACACATTATTCACACATCAGAAATCAGTAGGAGATGTAAAACAAGCTTTGATTGGAAATAGTGGACGCTATCAGTTTTTGGCAATAGTAGTGAAATATGATCAACTTGCAACAGAGGTTATGTGGGAAGAAATGCTGTTAGTACCCTCTGTTGGCAGATAGTGTATGGCAGGCAGGCACCCTAGTTCAGACATTGCTTTCTAGCACTCAACATTTCAAGATGATACAGAGTAACCTTTCTATGTTAAACATCTCAGGGTCCTGTGTCAATGTACCTAGAGACGAAACCACTGGACCGAACAGAAGCAAGGTCAGCCATGTTTACCGAGCAAGAGGCCTACTGGCAACTGCCAATGGAGAATATCAATATCATCTGTGATATCGCTGTTAGTAAAGGTATCAAGTGATTTACTAAAAATTACCTGTACTCTACAGCGCTCTATTAAAACTCATAATTATTATTTCTAGAGCCAGGTATCAAGTGATTTACTTATACACAGTGGTACTCATACAATACTCTACCATTAACCATTATCATTATTGCTAGATTTTCCACTGGTTTTGAGAGAAAGTTTTGAAAATGCTAATTGTTTGTAATTTATCTGACTTATTAACCAGCAAAACTTTATAGATCTCTTCATAGAAATATCAAACTCAATTGGTAATTTCTTGTTGGTCATATTTGCTGTTTGATTTACCTCATATTTCATTGAATTATTGACATAAAACTTATTGAGGTATGTGATCAGCTTTCATCAATTGTTCCATTGAATGAAATATATGTCATGGGTGGAATACAACTTATTATCCTCCATTAGTATAAAACAACTTGCCGTCCTCATCAACTACAGTAAAGGTAGCAAGTGCTTTATGTCAGATTTCATAGATTTAATTCAATCATCCCTTTTTACTGTTCTACATAATAACTCAATTCAATACAATTCCATTTATGGCGGTTTCCTTCAACAAAACCTCACACCTTTTATTACAATAAAGGAATGATTCACTGGAGTATTCGGTAAAGTGTAAATCAGATTTCTCTTCCTTCTTCATCAGCCGCTCTACGAAGTCCCAGCCAGGACAAATCTGACGTAGTCTACGTAGCGACGGCGAACCCGATCGGCGTGTTCTCGATGAACCCGCGGAGTCACACAATCAACTACCTCGATCTGTACGATGTTTTCCCCTCCACTAGTGGAGCGTACAAACCCAGGGTGAAGATTCAGTCGCTGGCTGCTCCTCTCGATGACTCTATTATTATGCATGAGGAAATAGTAAGTTGTCTTTTCCTTGGGTTCATTATAGGCCACATTTGATTAAAGAAAACTATTTGCATTTGCTTAGACCTAGTGATAGAGTGGTGCCTTTTGCTACTTTGGCAATTCTGATTTTTAGCTCATCTGGCCTGAAAGGCCCTATGGGCTTATGGCATGGCATGGTGTCCGTCCGTCCGTCCGTCCGTCCATCCATCTGTCTGTAAACTTTTTGCATTTTCGTCTTCTTCTCCAGAACCACTTGGTCTAGGGAGCTGAAATTTTATAAACAGACACCTTGGCCAATGGGGATTCTTAATTGTAAAATTGGTGACCCTTTTGACCCCAAATAGGGTCACAGGGGTCACGACTTTAAAACCTATCAGGTTAAGCATGTTTATTGACATAAAGGTCAAACAGATTAGGCACAAGTGCGACAAATCAGGTAAATGGTACATGGATATGGATTTAATTCACATACATACGTTTGTTTAGGTGTACAATACGTAATTGCAATACAGTGATACAGATACATAAACATGAATCCTTCTTCTCGTTTCCCACAGACCAACGTAGTTCTCTCTATAAACATGGAGAACGGGGAGGTGACAAGGCTGGTGAGTCACGGGCTGCCAGAGACTCCTCCAGAGAAGAGACGTTTCCCAACATCCTCACCCAAGATTGTGGTACATGTTTTTTTTGCTTTTATTATTTCAAAATATGCTGCCAGTTCACTATAAACTGAAGTAAATACATTCTTCAGATTTCAAGAGTTCTGTTATTGTTATTCAAAGAATTTTTAGTGGTATGCTTTTTATCTTTTTATCACTATGATCTCCCTTAGTTTAATGACAGTTGTTAAGTTTTTTTGGAGTCAGGCATTTAGTTAAAATAATTGGTAATTAAGAGAATTGGTGAATGGTTAGAATGTTGCCATGAAGTATAATCTAATATCGTACTTGTAGTATCTTTTATTTTGATTTCAGAACCCATTCCGTCTGTGCCCAACATCTTGTCCTGATGGTTACAACACTGTAGTCTTCTACAAGCAGAATGGGTAAGTCTGGTGTTTACTACTATTTTAAAGCCATAGGACTTAAATGCAATTAAATAAGACTTCTCCAGTTTGTAATTTTACTATTAATGTCCCTTCTGAGTTTCTGAGTAAATTGTATTTTATCATGTAAATTGACATCTATTCATTATACTCTTAGTACTGCTCGACCTCTGATCACTGTAGTGCTTTGTGAAAGAGACCTTGGTTAAGATAAGATTAGTGCAAAATCCTTGTTTTAATTTCCTTTGAAAAATGGTTTCACCCTAAAACAATTTATTTCCCAGAGGTATGATGGAGTTTCTGAGCGTGCTGGAGGGTACATCTCACAGCGTGTCTCTCCCGGTCAACATCCACTCCGTACAGGAAGTCGACACCAACAAGTGGCTCGTCACAGAGTCTAGTGTATACGGGTAAAGATTTTATAAATAATAATAATAATAGTCCATTTATAAAGCGCATATATCCATGCACATTGCATGCTCAAAATGCTGGTCGACATATGCATATTACCCCTGGTCAACGAGTACAGACCACTCCCTAAGGAGAATACAACCGGTCGCCTGTCAGGCGCTCAAGGTTCAAATTCAGACTACCATCGTATCATACCAGGTACCCATTTACTGCTGGGTGTACAGAGGCACACTTCGAACTAAGTCACTTACCCAGGGTGACATCACAAGTCTTTCAACTTATGTCCCAGTGTGGGTCAGGGAATAACCCTTCATTCTCAGTTTATCCAGCAATGTAGCGGGTAACCCAGCCATGCGCGCCCATTGTTGCTGGACTTCACTGATAGTGGTTGACTGAGCTATGAACAGGACCACGTGCCACCAGCATTTTAGTCATTTACCGACCTATCCAGTAGTATTTCACGTTTAGTTTTCACTTTTGCTCCTAAAAATACAAATGCTGCTATTTTGACACCTTTACAAGTACAAACGGGAGTTTTTTAAGGATAATAATAAATGAAAATAAATTGCAAATTTTATATAGTGCCCTATTTGAAATATGAAAAACTGACACTAAGGCGCTTCACAGTTCAGAGCTCGAATACACGCTTCTTTATTAAAGAGATCAACGTTCAGGTGTAGGTCTGTTATTAAAATATGATATTTTATTACATATTTCAAACTGATTGGTTTGATACCCAAATCATGGCTTAAACTTTCAAAGGGCGTCCAGGTTAATAGAACAAATACATCTATTTATTGCAAGATCCTAAATGACATTACTGCTTCATCAGATTGCAAATTTCTCTATAAACTTCTCCGTACATCAGGTGGCATTTGTACCCTTCGAGATCTAACAGCAAAATGGAACTCCAAATTAGATTCAGACATGTCAGACATTAATCTTTCTGAATGTTTTACAACAATACGAAACTCTGTGACGGACAGTAAGTCACGACATTTCCAGTATAAACTTGCCCATCGCATCATACCAACAAAATCTTTTCTTTACAAAATAGGTTTGTCTGAAAATAACCTATGTACACTTTGCCAATCTGAAAACGAAACACTTGAACATTTATTTTTTTCTTGTCGAAAAGTTGAAAGTCTAAGGAACGAACTCAGTAGCTGGTATGAAAGTAAAACTTGTCTAAAATTATGCTTAAACAGGAAAAATTCCCTCCTTGGTGATCCAAAATTGAATATTCTGGAAAATCACATTTTTATAATAACAAAACGTTACATACAAAATTGTCAATATAGTAACACGACTCCCTCATTTGTCCAACTATTTTCTCAAATAAGGCATTACTATAACATTGAAAAATTTAATTCAAAAGACCCAAGTGAATTTGCCAAAAAATGGGCCCCCTTGCAATGGCACTGATGCAAACAAAACCAATGTTATGTAATACTGTCCATATACATACTCACCTCCTCCCTATCCCTTATACTTTCCTTTTCCTACCCTTCCCTCTCTCACTCTCACTCTCTCTCCTTCTCTCTACTTTACCTCTCTTTTTATCTTATATCTTTATTTGTTTATAGTGGGAAAACATGTTTTGTAAAAAAAAAAAAGTTAAAAAAAAAGAAAAAAGATATGATACTGTACAGAATATATCGCTCTCTTCTGTATAATGAAGTTGATCATCCATAAACTGATGTGATTTTTTACGTAACACAACTTCGATATTGCCTCTCAAACAAGTTTAAGACTTTAGTTTGGGTTAGTAGCAAACTTTTCTAAGTTGTCAGTTGATAGACATAACAACTTTTTTCAATCGCCGAATCTTGGTTTAAAAACCCACCGATCTCTGATTAACAAAAGTATCTGCATGTAAAAGATTATATGTTAAGGATCAAAACCGACCCAGAGAATTTCTTTGAGAAAGAGGCAAATTCAGGAGGGCCAAAGGCAGAGGGGGGAGGTTTTTATCTAACTTATGAACCAACCGATTTTATTTTTCAGGAAGTACGTAATGGAGAGAACATCCCCAACAGAATTCTTCTTCTCACCTGTAAAAGAGGAAGGGGGTGAGGTTTTGTTTCATCACTTACCTTCAAACTACTATTCACAAACTTCACAAACACCAATCTCACGGTTTATGATGTTAGTATTGGCGACTCTAGAGGTGGTGGGGTGATTGCAGTTTTGGAACTGAACTCAAAATATAATACATATACACCTTGGTTGTCAGAATTTTCTTTAAGAAACCGAGTACTTTGCTGACATCATTTTCACCAAGAAGAACAACTTCGTCTTCTTATATTTTTATTTAAAAAAATAAAATAATGGCATTTAACGACTGCAAACTTTCAGTCATCGTTCACTTAAGTTCAATACTTAAGGTGAAACTTCCACCGGAAGGAAACACTTTCTTCATATAGGTGGTTTTTGAGCTCCACACGTCCTAACTGCACAGTGTCTTAGATTGTTGGCAAAATTATCCTCTTTGGTTTTCTTGTCAGTGATGAATGATGGGGAACACCCTTTTATAACATAAATCCTTTATAATATTCCACTATTTTTCCTCTTTCTCCAGATTTTGACCAAAAAGTACTGCTGGCCACTACAACACCGATGAGCGACAGCGTCCTGAGTAAAGCTCTTGACCAGAAGATAGCCAGTCCAAACAGGACCATCGTCACTCCCGGGACATATGCCTCCATCTTGCTTGGCTTCCCTGAACTGGTCAGTTGAATAACCTTGAATTTAACCCTCAAGTTCCTTTAACCTCTGTGGTGAAATTTTCAGATTCCCTAGCTCGTCGCTTGTTTTTGCCTTAGACACTTATTGGCAGCACATCTGGTACCAACTTACTGTTCGGGAGTCTCTGGTCAGTATTTTAACGATAATGGTTGGCTGTGAAAAAATTTAGCTTCCAGGGCTCGTCTGTGGGGACATATGAATAAACTATTTCTAACTTGGGCTAACCTGGGACCCAAGGTTAGAATCCGCCAGGGGCCAGCAACTTTGTCTGCAGTAGAGAACTGTTCTACACGCAGTAAGGTTTGAGTGCAATGCTACACTGAATTTCAGCTTAGTACCACCCATGGTTCGCTAGTTCCAGCAGGTTTCACCGCAATGCATAGCCACATTTCTCCCTGCCATAATACTAGCATCTGCGATATAAGTGAAATACTCTTGAAAGCGGTGTTAAACCCCAACTCACCTCACCTTTGAACATCACATCACCTCACCTGATGTTGACCTTTACGCTTTGAAAACTGTTAAGCTATGGCAAAATGATTAACAGCAATGCTAAATCTTACAGGAAACCACCGAGATCCACGCTATAAGACGAGAACCTCTGCCAACATCAAGCTCAGAACAGAAATCAGATCCGTTCTCGGGCCTCGTCTCCAAACCACTCTCGCCAAACCCGGCAACAACCAATATCTACCTGCCTGAGTGCGGACAGATCATCAAGGCTTTACCTACCTGGAAGGTCCCCAAAGATGTCTTACCTGACGGTAGGCAGAAGTGTGACTGCACCTGTGTATACCTGTATCAAATAAGCCTTTGGATTGTTTTGTTATTACTAAGAACATCAACAATAATGGAATTATGAAGTGGTTATCGGTGCTGTGACACATGAGAAAACATCAAGAATGATTTATATTGAAAAATCCTTAGAACCAAGGCCAACACAAACTTCCTCAAAAATTACTTATGAAAAGCGGTGCCAAAGGGGTGACAATCTAACATACAGAAAAACATCCTCGGTTACCCATGGTTTTATATATGCTCCGTTACTCTCCACTATATCACCCATGGGTAACCTTAGCTGGTGTGAGCCAATTAAACTGCTACGCAGCTTGGATCTGCGAACCAATTACAATTTATATCACTTCGTTGCAAAGCAGGCGAGGTGATTTTGTTAGCCATCCGTCACCTGGTATCTCCCTTGACCATTTCCGTCTTATCCTATTGAGCATTTTCTTTGGTTACTGACTTCATCACGCTGGCCAAGGGCGGGTAATTTGATTACAGATTTCTCTGATAGAGTTTCCCATGGGTGATATATTGGAGAGTAACGGAGCATATATAAAACCATGGATAACCGAGGATGACAGAAAAATGAAATCAATGAAAACCTCTGTTGAAATAGGGGATATATTCACAGGTTATAGGAATGTCCATGACACGAGTGCCTAGTGCCTGAATATTGGTATTGGTATTTACTTAGCAAGAGCTATATGGTATTTGATATTCAGGCCTGAGTGTTGTAAACACAATATGACATGGACATGGATATGATGTTATATTTATAACTGAAATCATTCAATCGAGTAAAATAATCAAAATCAACTTTAAAGTATTGGCAGACTACCTGCCCTTGCAACAATTATATCGCAATGTCACAGACGCTACGTGACATATTATCATGGTTAACGAAATTAAGTCACCATGAAAAAAGGATATTTTGCCCTTGGGCATTTTATGAAAAATATAAACCCTCATATCATTGCCCTTGTGGTTAATAAATCAATGCTTTGTTTAATTTTATCAGGTAAAACAGCAAAGGAACTGAGTGGTTACTTGGAGGTTGCAGATCTAGCCAATCACAAACTGCGTTACATCCCAGTGCCTGGGTAAGTCAGGAAATGTTCCAGTTTAGTTGAAGAGACATTATGAGGGTTGTTCTTTATGCAGACAAATTTAAATAGGATAGTCTCATTGTGCAATTATGAATTAAGCCTAGTCATGAAAATATACCCAAATGGATCGCCAGCAAGTTTTGAAAGGATTATTTTGTAAGCAAAAAAAAAAGCGATAAGTACTTCAAATGCATAAAAATAAAACCCTAAACAGTGTCTCAGTGGCAAACTGTTCTGGATGGCCTGTCTATAGGAATCTCAACTTGTAGTTACAGGGAACAATCCACATCGCCCATGGGCTGTAAATGTCATTGTATATTCCGGAACTGACTGACAGAAACCAAAATTAGAAAATCATATGACAAACTTTCCACTTTGACCATTTATTTAAAACCCATTCAATTTCAATTGAAACCTCTAAAAAGCAAACGGCTGATCTGTATTGCACCAATGGATAATGGGGGGTCCAAAATTTTTTCTCCATACCCGCCCATGCAAAAACTCCTGTGGATCCACCAATCTTATGGGTAAATATTTTACAGAGCCCTCTCTGTGTCTCCGTACGCCTCATGGCTGTTCAACATGGCTGATGTGAACGTGTTCATGGCTCCGATGAGTAACGACGGTCTGGTGACTGTAGACGTGGGCGGGTGTGTAAGGATCTGGGAGACCGCTGTCGGCCATCTTGAACGTTCAATGCAGGAATGGAGGAATATGATTGGTTACCAGGACGAGAAGCCACTTCAGGTGACCCACTTCTCTCTTCTCTGAAATCTGTCAATTATTGTGAAGATATTCCCTCTGGTAAATCAACATTATATATATACTGCTCGGTACCAAAAGTGTTGCAAGAATCACCGTTTTCCATAAGATCCCATGTTATTTCAGTGTAGCATAAATAATTTTCATGATCGTGGTAGTAGACGAAAACTTATAAAACTTAGCATGATTATAATCTTATATCTCAAAATTATAATTTTCAAATTCATTAATTTTGAGCATGGTTTTGGAAAACGGCAAAATAATGGCGTGAAAATTTCACAGTAAGGTCACTTCCCCATTGTCACCATTATGTAACAGAACTAAAGGTCAGAAAAAATTGACATACCTCGGTAATTATTCAACTGTTAAAAGATGTATCAAAAATCAGAAATTGTGTTTGTGTTACAGAGAAGATTTTCCATGTCAGTTTTCAGTAAATCATTTAAAAAATTGAGAAAATTAAAATTATCTTTGCTACACTGAAATGACATGGGATCTTATGGGGAAAATGCAATTCTTGCAACACTTTTGGCACAGTGCTGTAAGAGATCTTGCAACTTCCTCCCCAGGGCATAACTTGCGCCAGTCTCTATGAATGGCTAACTAAAACCTCGTTCATTTTATAGCCTTTTCTGTGGTACTGTCCAGGTGCAGCCAGGCTGGCACATGCTCTCATATTAATTACGATTTATAATTGAACAATGTTACAGTTGACTTTTGAGCGAGAAAGTGGGAGGGACCATGAGGACATAGACCCAAAACACGGCAAGATCGACCCATCAAACGCACCTCATGTGGGCGGAAACACGTGGGCAGGAGGTGTTGGTGAGTGGCTGTGGAGAACTTTATAAATAAAATCATTGATGGTGTGATCCCACTACATAACTATTTTACAATATTCGTTAATATCTAAATTTACATTTATAAGGGGTACTGAATGTAAAAATAGCAGTTGTTGGACTTCATTATTGTCAAATCTTGGTGGCTGAGTGGATAAGCTGTTGGTTGACTCAGTGCCCCAGTTGTTGCCTGATTTGGAGAGTGTGGGTTCGAATACCACAAGTGACTCAACCCAAAAAAGAAAAAGAATTTGGACTTGTGAGATCCCTAATATAACATGATTGCATTTGTTCAAAATGGCAGATATTTTTAGTGTTTGTAGGTAATTTCAGTTTTCCTTATGATACAAAATCTTTAAAGCAAAGTACTTCTGCAGAAATATTAAATTTGACATCTACTATGTTGAACAGAAAACTTCACATAGGAAAACCTTACTGTTCTACACGAAGTAAGGTTTGGATGCAATGCTACACTGAATTTCAGCGTAGTACCACCCATGGTTCGCTAGTTCCAGCCGATGCTCGCAGGTTTCACCGCAATGCATAGCCACATTCCGTTGCAGGCTTTCTCCCTGCCGTAATACTAGCAGCCACGATATAAGTGAAATACTCTTGAAAGCGGTGTTAAACCTCAACTCACCTCACCTGACAAGGACATTTTCTCTCCACCAGGTGGCAGTGGAACGGCAGGACTGGGCGGGTTCGGAGGTCCATACAGACTGGACGCAGGTCACGACGTGCACCAGGTTCCTCAGTGGGAGAAGGATGCAGTTCCGGAGGCAGTAAGTGAAGGATAAACCTGGCTGCAAGGTCTTATGCTCTAACAAAAACCCAAAGGAAGAGATTAAAATATGTGAAATCTGAACCGAGTTTAGTTGAGATTTAAAGTCACACAATGCTTGGGTTGAAAATGGAAGCATTTGGGAATGGAAAAACTGGCAGTAGGTGAACTTTGCAATGGAATACATAGATATTTATATTTGCAAAAAGTAAATATCCAGCTCTGCTGCTTGTGGCATATTAATTTCAATCTCAACTCAATGAGAATCATACACTCCTTGTCTGATATCTTTTCTCCCTTTTCCTATGTATACATTGATAATAATTCATTATCCTCCACAATACATTTGGTATGTGCATCAACTTGCCATCAAGTGCATCTGGCAGTCCTTGTGTAGTGGCAGTTAAAACATTGTATCAGTCTGATTAAAAATTGATCTTGTTCCAAGTGGTGTATCCAGCAACTGTTTAAGTAATATTTTATGTGCGCTTCAATAGTGTTCGTACATGTATGCAAGGGCATGTAACTCTTATTCTCAGTGCAGTAAAGCATGTGTCCAACTGTCGTCGTGTTTTCCATGTGTTTGCATGCGAATGAGATTTACCAAGAACTGGTCAAGCATTTAACACCGAGGAATAAAATTTACAAAATAATACATTTACTGGGAAACGAATAGGTCATGAAGCTTGCTCTTCACAAAGTCCCCGTATCTGTGCGTGTTCTGTATCAGTTTAGTCGGCCAAAACCCAGTCATATAACTGACCAATCACATCATGGTTTTTAACAGTCACCGTTTTGAAAGCAATCGGAATCATTCTTTAACACATTCCTCATGTTACGGAAACCGGTGAAAGTACAGTTGTTGGGATTTACCTGGCCCTAGCTTCTTCGCACTGAAAGCTTTTGTTGGAGGTTCTGTTCTTGCTACCTGAATAGCGTAAGAACATGCTAGTCTGCGGGCTGTTATCAGTTTGTTTGGTCTGAAAACCCCAGAACAATATGAGTTCGTATCCCGGTAGATGCACTATTGTGCAACTTTTATTCCTCGGAAAGCGGTCGATTATAATCAGACTGAACATTGTTCTCTCCTTATAATGCTGAGCGCCAAGCATTGAAACAAAAGCTCCATTGTCTTTCTGTGTAGTTCAGTCAGGAATTGAAACCCGAATGATTAGTGAACACTTTACCAACTGTTGAACATGACATCTGTGATATATCAACCATTTCAGCAATTCAAATCATATTTATTGTATATTTTAGCTTTGAGTATTTTATGGAGTCTCAAATAAGATTAAATGCAGAGCGAATATACAAACAAACAATAGATATATATGTGAGCTTTCTATATTGATTGAATAATCCTTGTGACTTTCAGGTTAGAGAGGCTGCACGGCAAATGGCTCAAAAAGCTTTCAAAGAAAGGTAAGTATACGATGAAATTCATATTGAGAATCAAATGGCCGCATTCACTTGTATGTTTCACTTTTGTTTTGTCTGGAAAATAAGTTTTAGAAAGGATCACATTGACATTGTATATCAAGTTTGTTTTCTTGTTTTCAATGTACCGTATCTGTTGTTGTCATAGTTACAGAATTAAAATAAGCAACATTTTATTGTTGTCATGGTTACAAGATTCAAATAAGCAATGTTTTATTGTTGTCATGGTTAACTTACAAGATTGAAATAAGCAACGTTCAATTGTTGTCATGGTTACAAGATTGCAGTAAGCTATGTTTTGTTGTTGTCATGGTTACAAGATTGCAGTAAGCAATTTTATTCCAAGGTTACGAGAGATAGAGATGAGCGAGTATGATGCTGAGACTTACGAGCGTTTCTCTGGCAACGTCCAGCGACAGGTCAAGTCCCTCCGGGTCATCCTGGAGAGTCTGCAGGTCAGAGGTCATTTCATTATACTTGGTATCATGTGTCAGTGTATTAATGTATCAATGAGCTTACTGTAGATCCTAGGGTTAAGTTTGGATCGTCTAACGGCCCCTTGACTATACCAAGCTCAGCATGTATAGGGTTAATGTTGATGTTTTAACCCGCAGGCTAAAGGCAAGGAGAGACAATGGCTAAAAAACCAGAGTTACGGAGATCTGGATGATTCCAAGTTGATTGAAGGGTTGACTGGGGAGAAGTCCATTTACAAAAGGAGGGGAGAGAAGGAACCAGAGGTAGGTATCATTATGTCCATTTTATAGTTCTCTGTGTATGCCATTTCAAAAGATAGTATTCCGCAAGTAAAGATGATTCGACTGCAATCTTTGTAATCTTGGGTCTTCTTTCGTAAATCACTATGGTTGTCATTAGTCACAAAGGTTACGTTAGTGTTTTTAACATAGGTTGCTTTTTGAAACAATCCCCTGGTCTAGTAAAAGACTAGGGGGAAATCAATTGTCCAGTAATTTACAGCTCTATGCTCTCTCATGTTCTTCTGACAGATGGGATCCCCCCAGGAGAAGCCAAAGCGTTTACGTCTGGTTGTGGATGTGTCAGGCAGCATGTACCGCTTCAACGGACACGACGGTCGACTGGAGCGTCAGATGGAGGCTGCGTGTATGGTGATGGAGGCCTTCGAGAAGTATGAGGACAAGTTTAAGGTTAGAAATTGAAATCTTACATATGTTATTTAAAATAAGTAAAGATTGAGTCAACCATCAGAAATTCAAATTGTTACTTTTGAGTTGGCAGCATTGGGACAGGAGTCTTTATCTGACATCAAATCACGGTCAACTGTTCTCCTCTTTTCCCATTACCCGGTAGTATCATTAATAGACCAACAATATCTTACATCTAAAGTATTTCCTAATTATACCCCTGCTATACGACGTAGTTGGGGGTATAAAGCAGTCAGCACGTCCGTGCGTCCGTCCGGTTTTTGTTCCGCTCATAATTCTGAAACCAGTTGCTCAAATTTTACGAAACTTGATATGTACAATCACCATGATGTGTACATCTGCCTTTTGTATGTTTCATACCCTCATTTGCATAATTTATGCAAATTTTCTCAGTTTTTCGACTTTGCCATTCAGTTTTTGTTCCACTCATAACTCAAATACTAATTGTTCAAATGTCTTGTAACTTGATACATATAATCACCACGATGTGTACATCTGCCTTTTGTATGTTTCATACCCTCATTTGCATAATTTATGCAAATTTTCTCCGTTTTCGACTTAACCATTCACACTTTTTGTTCCACTCATAATTCTGACACCAGTTGTTCAAATGTCTAATTTACTCATACCTAGACTTGAGGATTCTCTGTATTTTGTGCCTTGTTTTGAGCTATTCAATACAAATATCTTCTGCCCCGAGGATACTTAATTGCCATTATCACATTCTTCTTGAGGCTCTACAATCGAAGCATTTCACTATGACTTGTTTCCTTAAACAATTTTTTAATAGAGACCATAAAATAAAGGGACTGGACTCAGCCGCAGGTGGGAACATTTGTGTGCCTCGCTAGAAGATGGCGTCCAGGAAAAATTCAAAAGTGGCGATTTTGTTATCCCCCGCCACAACGAAGTTGGCGGGGGATATAGAAATGAGCTCCGTCCGTCCGTCTGTCCGTCTGTCCGTCTGTGCGTCCGGGCTTTTCCATTCCGGCCTCAAACTTCAAAACTATAAGACATATCTCAACGAAACTTGGTGTGTGGAACAATCATCATGTGTAGATGTGCCTTTTGGGGTTTTCAACTTCTTCGAGTTATTTTTTTTGACCGTTTCCATGGAAATGTAACTTAGAATTTCGTTTCCGGATCAGAACTCGAAAACTATAAGACATATCTCAACGAAACTTGGTGTGTGGAACAATCATCATGTGTAGATGTGCCTTTTGGGGTTTTCAACTTCTTCGAGTTATTTTTTTTGACCGTTTCCATGGAAATGTAACATAGAATTTCGTTTCTTGATCAGAACTCGAAAACTATAAGACATATCTCAACGAAACTTGGTGTGTGGAACAATCATCATGTGTGGATGTGCCTTTTGGGATTTTCAACTTCTTCGAGTTATTTTTTTTGACCGTTTCCATGGAAATGTAACTTAGAATTTCGTTTCTTGATCAGAACTCGAAAACTATAAGACATATCTCAACGAAACTTGGTGTGTGGAACAATCATCATGTGTGGATGTGCCTTTTGGGATTTTCAACTTCTTCGAGTTATTTTTTTTGACCGTTTCCATGGAAATGTAACTTAGAATTTCGTTTCCGGATCAGAACTCGAAAACTATAAGACATATCTCAACGAAACTTGGTGTGTGGAACAATCATCATGTGTGGATGTGCCTTTTGGGATTTTCAACTTCTTCGAGTTATTTTTTTTGACCGTTTCCATGGAAATGTAACTTAGAATTTCGTTTCCGGATCAGAACTCGAAAACTATAAGACATATCTCAACGAAACTTTGTGTGTGGAACAATCATCATGTGTAGATGTGCCTTTTGGGGTTTTCAACTTCTTCGAGTTATTTTTTTTGATCGTTTCCATGGAAATGTAACTTAGAATTTCGTTTCCGGATCAGAACTCGAAAACTATAAGACATATCGCAACGAAACTTGGTGTGTGGAACAATCATCATGTGTAGATGTGCCTTTTTGGGTTTTCAACTTATTCACAATTTTTTATTTGTTTAATTTTTAGCTCATCAGGCCTGAAAGGCCCGATGGGCTTATGGCATGGCATGGTGTCCGGCGTCCGTCCATCCGTCCATCCGTCCATCCGTCCATCCGTCAATCCGTCCATCCGTCCATCCGTCCATCCGTAAACTTTTTGCTTTTTTGACTTCTTCTCCAGAACCAATAATTCAACAGAGCTGAAATTTTTTGTGCAGACTCCTTGGCCAATGGGGATTCTAAATTGTAGATTTCGTGACCTCATGACCCCAAATGGGGTCACAGGGGTCACATCCTTAAAAACCTATTTTCATCTTCTTCTTCAGTTCCAAAAGGTCTAGAGAGCTGAAAAGTTGTGTGCAGACTCCTTGGCCAATGAGGATTCTAAATTGTAGATTTCGTGACCCCATGACCCCAAATGGGGTCACAGGGGTCACATCCTTAAAAACCTATTTCCATCTTCTTCTTCAGTTCCAAAAGGTTTAGAGAGCTGAAAAGTTGTGTGCAGACTCCTTGGCCAATGGGGATTCTAAATTGTAGATTTCGTGACCCAATGACCCCAAATGGGGTCACAGGGGTCACATCCTGAAAAACCTATTTTCATCTTCCTGTTCAGTTCCAAAAGGTCTAGAGAGCTGAAAAGTTGTGTACAGACTCCTTGGCCAATGGGGATTCTAAATTGTAGATTTCGTGACCCCATGACCCCAAATGGGGTCACAGGGGTCACATCCTTAAAAACCTATTTTCATCTTCTTCTTCAGTTCCAAAAGGTTAAGAGAGCTGAAAAGTTGTGTGCAGACTCCTTGGCCAATGGGGATTCTAAATTGTAGATTTCGTGACCCCATGACCCCAAATGGGGTCACAGGGGTCACATCCTTAAAAACCTATTTTCATCTTCTTCTTCAGTTCCAAAAGGTCTAGAGAGCTGAAAAGTTGTGTGCAGACTCCTTGGCCAATGGGGATTCTAAATTGTAGATTTCGTGACCCCATGACCCCAAATGGGGTCACAGGGGTCACATCCTTAAAAACCTATTTTCATCTTCTTCTTCAGTTCCAAAAGGTTTAGAGAGCTGAAAAGTTGTGTGCAGACTCCTTGGCCAATGGGGATTCTAAATTGTAGATTTCTTGACCCCATGACCCCAAATGGGGTCACCGGTGTCACGTCCTTCAAAACTTATTTTCATCTTCTTCTCCAGTTCCAAAAGGTCTAGAGAGCTGAAAAGTTGTGTGCAGACTCCTTGGCCAATGGGGATTCTAAATTGTAGATTTCGTGACCCCATGACCCCAAATGGGGTCACAGGGGTCACATCCTTAAAAACCTATTTCCATCTTCTTCTTTAGTTCCAAAAGGTTTAGAGAGCTGAAAAGTTGTGTGCAGACTCCTTGGCAAATGGGGATTCTAAATTGTAGATTTCGTGACCCAATGACCCAAAATGGGGTCACATGGGTCACATCCTGAAAAACCTATTTTCATCTTCCTGTTCAGTTCCAAAAGGTCTAGAGAGCTGAAAAGTTGTGTACAGACTCCTTGGCCAATGGGGATTCTAAATTGTAGATTTTGTGACCCCATGACCCCAAATGGGGTCACAGGGGTCACATCCTTAAAAACCTATTTTCATCTTCTTCTTCAGTTCCAAAAGGTTTAGAGAGCTGAAAAGTTGTGTGCAGACTCCTTGGCCAATGGGGATTCTAAATTGTAGATTTCTTGACCCCATGACCCCAAATGGGGTCACCGGGGTCACGTCCTTAAAAACCTATTTTCATCTTCTTCTTCAGTTCCAAAAGGTTTAGAGAGCTGAAAAGTTGTGTGCAGACTCCTTGGCCAATGGGGATTCTAAATTGTAGATTTCTTGACCCCATGACCCCAAATGGGGTCACCGGTGTCACGTCCTTCAAAACTTATTTTCATCTTCTTCTCCAGTTCCAAAAGGTCTAGAGAGCTGAAAAGTTGTGTGCAGACTCCTTGGCCAATGGGGATTCTAAATTGTAGATTTCGTGACCCTGTGACCCCAAATGCGGTCACAGGGGTCATATCCTTAAAAACCTATTTTTATCTTCTTCTTCAGTTCCAAAAGGTCTAGAGAGCTGAAAAGTTGTGTGCAGACTCCTTGGCCAATGGGGATTCTAAATTGTAGATTTCGTGACCCCATGACCCCAAATGGGGTCACAGGGGTCACATCCTTAAAAACCTATTTTCATCTTCTTCTTCAGTTCCAAAAGGTTTAGAGAGCTGAAAAGTTGTGTGCAGACTCCTTGGCCAATGGGGATTCTAAATTGTAGATTTCTTGACCCCATGACCCCAAATGGGGTCACCGGTGTCACGTCCTTCAAAACTTATTTTCATCTTCTTCTCCAGTTCCAAAAGGTCTAGAGAGCTGAAAAGTTGTGTGCAGACTCCTTGGCCAATGGGGATTCTAAATTGTAGATTTCTTGACCCCATGACCCCAAATGGGGTCACAGGGGTCACATCCTTAAAAACCTATTTCCATCTTCTTCTTTAGTTCCAAAAGGTTTAGAGAGCTGAAAAGTTGTGTGCAGACTCCTTGGCAAATGGGGATTCTAAATTGTAGATTTCGTGACCCAATGACCCAAAATGGGGTCACATGGGTCACATCCTGAAAAACCTATTTTCATCTTCCTGTTCAGTTCCAAAAGGTCTAGAGAGCTGAAAAGTTGTGTACAGACTCCTTGGCCAATGGGGATTCTAAATTGTAGATTTTGTGACCCCATGACCCCAAATGGGGTCACAGGGGTCACATCCTTAAAAACCTATTTTCATCTTCTTCTTCAGTTCCAAAAGGTTTAGAGAGCTGAAAAGTTGTGTGCAGACTCCTTGGCCAATGGGGATTCTAAATTGTAGATTTCTTGACCCCATGACCCCAAATGGGGTCACAGGGGTCACATCCTTAAAAACCTATTTTCATCTTCTTCTTCAGTTCCAAAAGGTCTAGAGAGCTGAAAAGTTGTGTGCAGACTCCTTGGCCAATGGGGATTCTAAATTGTAGATTTCGTGACCCCATGACCCCAAATGGGGTCACAGGGGTCACATCCTTAAAAACCTATTTTCATCTTCTTCTTCAGTTCCAAAAGGTCTAGAGAGCTGAAAAGTTGTGTGCAGACTCCTTGGCCAATGGGGATTCTAAATTGTAGATTTTGTGACCCCATGACCCCAAACGGGGTCATAGGGGTCACATCCTTAAAAACCTATTTTCATCTTCTTCTTCAGTTCCAAAAGGTTTAGAGAGCTGAAAAGTTGTGTGCAGACTCCTTGGCCAATGGGGATTCTAAATTGTAGATTTCTTGACCCCATGACCCCAAATGGGGTCACCGGTGTCACGTCCTTCAAAACTTATTTTCATCTTCTTCTCCAGTTCCAAAAGGTCTAGAGAGCTGAAAAGTTGTGTGCAGACTCCTTGGCCAATGGGGATTCTAAATTGTAGATTTTGTGACCCTGTGACCCCAAATGCGGTCACAGGGGTCATATCCTTAAAAACCTATTTTTATCTTCTTCTCCAGTTCCAAAAGGTCTAGAGAGCTGAAAAGTTGTGTGCAGACTCCTTGGCCAATGGGGATTCTAAATTGTAGATTATGTGACCCCGTGACCCCAAATGGGGTCACAGTGGTCATGATCTAAGAACCTATCTTTTGCTTGTAAACAATAACTTAAATAACTTAAATATTCAACTTTAGATAGTAAATCAATGAAATCCTGATGAGCTACAGAGCCAATGGCTCTATTTTTACCATTTCCATGGATACATAACTTAATAATTTATTTCAGGAGCAGAACTCAAAAACTGCCATGGATGTATTTTTAGCTCATCTGGCCTGAAAGGCTCGAATGGCTCATGGCATGGCACGGTGTCCGGCCTCTGTCTGTCCATCCATCCGTCCGTCCGTCTGTAAACTTTTCGCATTTTGTCTTCTTCTCCAGAACCACTTGGTCTAAGGAGCTGAAATTTTGTGTGCAAACTCCTTGGTTCATAGTGCCTGTTATTCAACAACTATTCTTCAATAAATTTTCCCAAAGGCGGGGGATATGGCCGACTCTGTCTGCTTGTTTCTCTTATATCGTAACTCATTTAATATTAAAATATTTCCTTGGTTACACGGATGTATGAAATAAAGATATTACAAAGTTTCATATGGTGTATTGTAAATATTACATGATGTTTCCAGTGTTGACTTTTTGCAATCACAACAGACTTCATTACCGAAAGTCGGGTCGATTACACATCTGGCCGAGGCACACATAGTTGATGATAATCTGTTGCCGAGTCTAGTCCCTGTATTTTATAGTCTCTGATGATATCTACTCAGGGTTAGTCAGAAGGTGGAACTGGTTTGAGTTTGATTCAGGTCAAAGATCGGAAATTGTTGCCCCTTATGTTATAGCAGCTCCGACTAAGTCGGAGCTGCTATCAGTTTTTGTGCAGTTTCCATCGCCGCCGCCGCCGCGTTTTGTATTGGCTATAACTTTTTTCCTAATTAGGTTTTGAGAACTCATATACATAACTTCTTACTTATACCCCTGGGGAATTTTTTTGACATGTTCACATTCAAGGTCAAAGGTCAAGGTCACGAGTTCTGAAATCGCTAAAAAAATCCTTGTAAACACGATAACTTGAAAAATATTTGTGCTATCAGGCTCTTCTTTGGTATATATCAACTATGGAGAAAGGCCAAGATTTGAAAAGGTTTTCGCTAAAATCCGTCAAAGGTCAAGGTCATAGTGAGGTCACAACTTAAGCATGCTTTTGCAAAAATGTCTTATTTCAACTATTAACACTTTGAATCATTACATGATTGTGATACACAATGAAAAGTGATCACTGATTGTGTGACCTTGAATTTTAAAAGTCAAGGTCACGAGATATGGTCATGCTGACCAGTTCTGAAATCACTAAATAACTTCTTTCCAAGGAGGTATCAACACCTCATATACATTACTTCTTACTTATGCCCCTGGGGAATTATTTTGACATGTTCATATTCAAGGTCAAAGGTCAAGGTCACGAGTTCTGAAATTGCTACAACAATCCTTGTAAACACGATAACTTGTAAAATATTTGTGCTATCAGGCTCTTATTTGGTATATATTAACTATGGAGAAAGGCCAAGATTTGAAAAGGTTTTCGCTAACATCCGTCAAAGGTCAAGGTCATAGCGAGGTCACAACCTAAGCATGCTTTTGCGAAAATGTCTTATTTCAACTATTAACACTTTGAATCATTACATGATTGTGATTCACAATGAAAAGTGATCACTGATTGTGTGACCTTGAATTTTAAAGGTCAAGGTCACGAGATATGGTCATGCTGACCAGTTCTGAAATCACTAAGTAACTTTTTTCCATGAATATATTAACACCTCATATAGATAGCTTAATTTCTTTCTTATACACCTGGTGAATGATTTTGACATGTTTACATTCAAGGTCAAAGGTCAAGGTCATGGGTTCTGAAATCACTACAAAAATCCTTGTAAACACGATAACTTCAAACTTTTTTTGTGCTATTAGGCTCTTATTTGGTATATATGAACTATCGAGAAGGCCAAGATTTGAAAACGTTTTCGCTAAAATCTGTCAAAGGTCAAGGTCACAGTGATGTCAAAACTTAGGCATGCTTTTGTGAATCTGCCGTATTTTAACTATGAACACTTTGAGTCATTGCATGATTATTATACGCGATGAAAAGTGATCATTGATGGTGTGACCTTTAAGGTCAAAGGTCAAGGTCATGAGATATTGGTTAAGGCCACGTTAATCCTTTGATCAAATTTTGAAAGAAGAAATAGGTTTTAAGAACAAACTTGTGAAAAGTGACCCCAGTGATGATTAGTAATAACTCGAATAATGAACAAACTTTTGTTAAAAAGAATTCCCATTTTATTGATGCTGACGAGAAGGCGGAACAGGGAAAGGCGAGACCCTAAGTTTCGGAGCTGCTCTGCTTTTGCGGTGTCCCACAAACGCTAATCTAGTATAAAAATGTTTTAGGAATTTTCTACGTCATGTGTTCACATTCCTGTGTGCCATGTTACAGTATGACATCTACGGCCATTCAGGGGAAGACTACAAGGTGGAACTCGTCAAGGCCGACAAGCCTCCCAAGAACAATAAGGAGAGACTCACAATTCTCAAGGTACCCGGCTATCTTTGTTTTACTCTCCGACAACTCTACAGTCTAATAGCTCATCAAGTTAAACTTTTTCTCTTGTTATGGCTACTTTTAAACCTTATATCATTCACTATGGTGACTGTTCCACCATCATCTAATAATAATTTTCAACGTATTCCAGTTGATGCACGCCCACTCTCAGTTCTGCTTGAGCGGAGACAATACCCTGGAAGCTACAAAACACGCTATCGAGGCTATTGGTAAGGAAGATGCAGATGAACAGTTCGTCATTCTTCTCAGCGATGCAAACTTCGACAGATACGGCATCCGACCGTCCAGATTTGCAGAGATCCTCAACTCAAATGAGGATGTCAACTCGTACGCCATCTTTATTGGGTCCCTGGGAGATCAGGCCATCAGGTACAGTTTTCAGGGTTCCATAAAGTAAAGATTCAATTTCTAACGTCAACTGTTTACTGACATAAATTACCATCCTGCTCCATGAGTGTATTTGTATCCACTACCCTAGTATAATACCCAGGAGACGTGTAAGGTCAACTTAAGTATTTTGGTTCAGTGTTATCTTCTGATCTATTGGTACCAGTCTGATGAATAAAAGTTACAAAATAGTACATTTATCAGGATACATAGAGGATAGATAGAATATCCGTAAATTCTTGACTAATACTATGTTTATCTCATCGAGTGAGGTAGAAGGTTATATTTTCACGAGTGGCGCAGCCACAAGTGAAAATATATAACTTTTCTACCTCACGAGATGAGATAAACATGGTATTTGTCAAGAATTTACGGATATTCTATTTATTATATGATATTATCCATGTAATTACGTCTGAAAAGGGTCGTTTTCACGCCAAGCGGTCGCAAGGAACAGTCCGTCACCACAGTAACACTGTGACGTCATAAGCCAAATCGCCGCGCGAGACCATTGTTCTATGACGTCAAATTATAATTATATCAGTCACCGTTCGCAGTGAAAATAGAAGTTATTTTCACTGTAGCTTGATAGACAGTTTATTTCACTGAGAAATCCCAGTATTTCACTGCTCGTCATATAATAAAAATTCCTATCGTTGGGATGTTTCCTCGCAAAACCGACTGATAACAGCCCGTAGACTCCCATGTTCTGACACAATTCAGGACTTCGAATAAAAGCTTTCGGTGCTAGAAGCTAGGGGCAGATAACTCCAAACAGCTATCTCTTCATCTGTTCCGATTTCTTTCAAAATGGCGACCATTTCAAAACTATGATGTGATTGGTCAGCTATTTGACTGGGCTTCGTCTGCGCTAAACTGGTACGGAACACGCGCCTAAACAAGATCTCATCAGACCTTGTGGCCAGGAATCTATAGAACCAGTTCGTATCCCGATACAATATATTTTGCAGATTTAATTCCTCGGAACAGGGTCGATTTTAATCGGATTGTATTGGTACCAATGTCCTGCCCCTAGGTTAAGATTCATGTGCTAGAATAATAACTCAAAGCTTTTATTACCCTTACACAGAAATCATTCCTTATAAGATTTTTATTTTAATATTTCAGGTTGACCAAACAGCTGCCGATGGGTCACGCCTACATCTGTATGGACAACAAGAACCTGCCTCAAATATTACAACAGATATTCACTTCAACAATGCTGTCCACATGATGAACCTGGTTTATTAGATAATAAAATTTGCATATTTATCACAGATTTTTATTCCAATATTTTAGATATTTATCACATTGTGCCATTATCCTCTTTTCTAAGGAATGGCAACATATAATAATGTTAGCGACTACCAGTAATAATGCTTCCATATTCTGTGATCTTGGTGTTCATATTTTGTTAAGTGAAAGTGAACTCATTCTGTGCTGATATTGATTAGTTTAAAATCTTGTGTTCCTAGTTTTGAAGGATGAAGGATGGTTTTGATTATAAAACCATTTGTAAACTTCTTTGATGGGCATTCATGAAATTAGTGATTAATTACGAAGGCAAAATTATTGAAAGTGTCTTCATTCTGAGAAAAAGCAAAGTTTTCACTTTGTGTAGAATGTTTGTCACTTGCTTTATACTCTATGTCAATACTTTGTCGTTTCTCAGAATAAAGAAGTTGTTTTTCATAACATCCACCACCTGGGTACATGTATTTGCATGACTCTAAGTCCCCTGATTGTGTCAGTAAATTTCGCCGTTAGGGTGTCATAAAATGTTCTTCATTCTGATTAACGGTATAATACTATACTGTCTGACATTATTATGTATTAGTGTTAAACACTTATGATTTTGTTTATGAGGATTCATGAGGTTAGCGGGGGCGGGATAGCGCAGTGGTTAGCGCGTTCGGCTTCGGATCAAGAGGTCTGGGGTTCTAATCCCGCCAGGGGCACGGCAACTTTCTCTGCAGTAGAGAACTGTTCTACACGCAGTAAGGTTTGGGTGCAATGCTACATTGAATTTCAGCGTAGTACCGCCCATGGTTCGCTAGTTCCAGCCGATGCTTGCAGGTTTCACCGCAATGCATAGCCACATGGCGTTGTGGGCTTTCTCCCTGCCGTAATACTAGCAGCCGCGATATAAGTGAAATAATCTTGAAAGCGGCGTTAAACCCCAACTCACCTCACCTCACCTTCATGAGGTTAGCTAACATGTGTTTATAAATTTTGGAAAAAGTATGCAAATTAAATAAAAGATGATACATTTCTTCAAAACTTCATAATTCATATAAACATAATCTGTAAAATATCAAAAGATTCTTGCAAAAAATGTTGGAACATAAAATGCTCGAACTGACGGATAGGCGGAGCGCTACATACCCCCGCTACTCCGTAACTGGGGTATAACATGGAACAGTTAGGAACACCATCCTTGTGTGTAAAGAAACAATCTATGACCCCAAAATAAATTTGAAAATAGGAATTATTTATTGTTAAATCAGACAATTCTTTGTTTCTATAATAAATTCTTCTCAGGGAAAGTCAGAGATGTGATCTGATTATGAGTATATGTTTGGTGGAGAATTAGCAATTAATTTTATACTTCCTTGTCTATTTAGCTAAGGTCATATACTCAAGTATTTACAATATAATTTGTATAGTACTGATATATTCCAATATGAAGAAAATTATGATTGCTTCTTTATTTAACCTATTACATGAATTTCAAACTAACTCCAGGCTAAACTTTCCAAATCAAGCAAAACCTGGTTTCTAGGACGGTTAATGCAAGTTCTTGTTATATATGTATTCAAAGTTTTTGCTAGAGTACCTACCTATGATCTTTCACATCCAACGACATACAGGCTCACTAAACATAGTGTAATTGACTAATTGTGGTTACAATAAATCTATATAAATCATGTCATCTGATTTTGTCAGAACTAATCTGGTTTGGTTTGTTTTAGATATTATTCCCTTTATGTTGTCAAAACTGAAACCAGGTTACCATGCCTATGGAACAAACCCTGAAGATGCTTTCAATCGAGAGGATATGAGTGTGAAGATTTGAAATGGGAACAAGCGTATGAGCATAATGTTAAAAGTATCAGAAGGGAATGTGATTACCTCAGACAGGATTCAAACCCGGGTAAAAGTAAGGCACTCTACCAGTTAAGCTGCTAAAGTGATTTCGTACGGGTTGAAGCCAGCAAGAACACTATTGACTTTCATCTTACTCTGCCATAAACGCTTGACGCCAACAGTTGGGCCTTTATTGCAATCCGTTCAAGGAGAAACCGAAACAATAGATATTGGATTGATTTTGCAAAATCAAGTAGGGCCCTGAGGGGTACAGTTTTTACTTAAAACATGTAGTCATCTGCAGGGTAATGTTTGTAATTTGAATCTGAATTAAGTAACACTACCTCATAACATTGACTGGGTTTTAACAAACAAGTTTTTTTCTTTTCAATGACCATTCACATTTTCATAATATTGTGGCTAGTAAAAAAAAAAATCTCAACTCAGGCTTTGAGTATTCATGAGAAATTCAGAAATTGTACAGACAAATGAGGTTAGCAGTATCCAATTTTGTTGGCCTATGGTTAGTTTTTCTAGTCTGGGCCCGTAAGAACTAGATGAATTTCTAAGCCCTGGTTTATTATTAATATTTGGTATACACTTGTTATTGAAATTGTGTAGACATCCACAAGTGCTATTGAGTATATTAACTTTATAGTTAATGTATATATTGATGTTGTGTGTGACAGTGTGCGAGTGTATATTTAATGAGAGAAATAAATGAATTAAAGAATGTAATGTGTAAATTAAGTAATGTATGAATAAAAGATAAATTGATTATTTTTCTTCCTAATGTTTGTCATTACTTGTACATGATTAAATGAACTAATGATTGCCAAAAACAAATACATGTGTACTTCTCATGATGCTCAGTCTCATTAAATTCATATTGAATGTAACACTTTTGCTTTGATGCGTTCTCAATACTGTTCGGCAATGGTCAGATACAGAGTCTAAACAACTTTCTAGCCTCGTTGCTGATTGGCTGGAGTGACAGGTCACAAGAAATGACCTCTGTCAAGCATTACGCAACTTCCAAACGCAAGGCATAACTCTTGCCAGTCTGCATTACTGGCTGATTTAAGCCTTGCAGTATTTCCCTCGCTTTCTTGTGTCGAGGCAGTGAATCGCTGCACTGGAAATGCATAGCGGGCCTGGATTTCTAAACACAGGTTTCTTAAGGAAATACTGCAAGGCCTAAATCAGCCAGTAATGGAGACTGGCAAGAGTTATGCCTTGCATTGGGAAGTTGAGCATTACGGTACTCAGATCAAAAATGCAGCAAGGTACGATTGTTTCATTGGATCTGATTTTTTCAGATTGCATAGAGCCAAATTTTGTGTGTGTAAGCATATAATAAACAGTGTTGCTTCTAGAGTGCGGCCTTGCGGGAATCCCACAACTTTTCTAAAAATGCCCCCAGTTTAAAATTCAGTGCTTCACAATGGCCGCAAAACATAAACAAAGGCTGCAAAATAGCCCTCTGTCCGAGGTATCTGTTGCTACAATCACAGTAAGTACAAGCAAAAAGTTATATTTTGTTTTTAGGTTAACCCCTTGAAAATAGTGGAGGGGCCACTACTTTGAAATTTTATGGGGCCTTGCAATTGGGCCCCATTTTTAAAAATCCTAGAAGCAACACTGAATAAACTTTAACACAGAAAATGTAATTAAGATGATATCCATAGATGTTACTTTTAATCATGTTGAGGTTGAGAATATTACAAAGAAAATAACTATCCCTGATTCATTTTGTCCAGTAGTTTGTCATCTGATCACTTCAGGCAACTGATGTTCTACCTCAGAACCATCTCTCTCAGCTTGTGGATCCCAGAATTGAAATTGTACATTCACAGGCAGCCCCACAGGCAAACCCCGGAAAGGGGACTTCTCACTGTTGACCATTGCCAAAGAAAAAGACAAATATTTTATGAATGATCAACTTCTGTATTAACAATAGCAACGTTTCGGTAAAGATCCTTATACCGTTATTCTATAACCTGCTGTTCACCATCTCTTTCATATGCTTGATAACGGTATAAGGATCTATAAATTGTATATAAACAATAGAGGCATCCATATACTATCCTTGTTATAACCTTCATGTGGCCTACCATCACAGAAATAAGGACTTGGATAGTTGAAGAGGAATATTGAGATATGATACCCTGCAAAGCTGAAACATTGGGAGTGAGTTATTGTTTAACTCCGCTTGGGTAATATCACTGCCATTAGCACCGAGGAACCATTAGGAATTTATCATCCTACATTGTAGTGACATTAATGAGATAACATTTTGCCAAATTACAGTGATGGAAAATTATGGTAAAATACACATGATGATAAATAAACACAAGAGGGATGTCACTGGAGGGTCATAAGATTACTGTATTCTCGCGGGTATAAGACCACACTAGAGCCTTAGACCACCCCCACTTTTCACAGGGTTGTCCTAGTTGGGGTTGTTCTCGGGTTAAAGCCCACCCCCAATTGTTGCCAGATGTTCCATGGTCATACATTACATATATCTATAATATTATTTTAAGTTAAGTGTCAAAAACCTACATAAAACCTATTCTGACTGACGGTCTCCGGTATGAATTTTCATCTGAGATGGGGTCTCTCCCGTATAAAAGCACACCCCCATGTTTTCAAGATGTTTGTTTGGTAACTATTATTAAAATCTTATATGAACTCTTTGACAAACTGCAGGCAAAAGTCTCACAGAATGTTTCCATTTGGCTGCAAACAGTCCATATTATACAAATAAAAAATGTCCACATTGCTGAAAGTCAACAAAATGAAATGATTTTTTATTCATGTTGGAGTCTATATGATGATTTTGAAAATAGTGATTTGATATAATAAGATTGTACATAAAGCATACAACTCACTTTGAATCAAAGCATTTTTTACAAGCCTTATAGTGTATGAAATATGGTCAACCTGATGACCTTAAAGGGACATCCATTGTGTTGTTGGGCTCACAAGTGCCAAACGTTATAAATGGTGTTAGTTTATCGAGAAGTACCGACTGTTACTGAAAACTACCATTTTGACTATATTGACAACATGAAGGCAAAAGTGTCGTTTTCTGATCGAAAACAATGCACCGCGTGGGCGCGCGCCAATGAGTCAAACGTAATTTTGGAATTTTATTTAAAACAGACAAAATAACAAATTTGGGTTGATCATGTTGAATAGGTCATATAACTACTGTGCATGTAAATGGGACGTGCAGTTTCGGCTTCTGCACATGCATAATGATGTTACTCTATTTTAATTAGAAACTAGTAATTATGATATATTTGGCGATTGGGGATGAATATGCATGCTGAGTGAATTTGTTTTTATTGTAAACATCACATATGGTGAGTTGGAGCGTATTAAGGCCAAATACATTTTTATGAAACACAATGGATGTCATCCTCGGTTACCCATGGTTTTATATATGCTCCGTTACTCTCCACTATATCACCCATGGGAAACTCTATCAGAGAAATCTGTAATAAAATTACCCGCCCTTTGCCAGCGTAACGAACTGGGTAACCAAAGAAAATGCTCGATAGGATAAGACGGAAATGGTCAAGGGAGATAACTGTTGACGGATGGCTAACAAAATGATCTCGCGTGCTTTGCAACGAAGTGATATGAAATGTCATTGATTCGCAGGTACAAGCTGCGTAGCAGTTTGATTGGCTCACGCCAGCCAAGGGCGGGTAATTTGAGTACAGATTCTCCTGATAAGGTTTCCCATGGGTGATATAGTGGAGAGTAACGGAGCATATATAAAACCGAGGATGAATGGATGTACCTTTAACCTGATTGCTTTTGGTCCAGACTGCAACTTTTTGAGGTTTTTGCCATAGATTGACAAGAAATGGTTTCAGGCTGGTAAAGTTTCAGGCTTGTTTCATACACATGTGTATAAGAGGAACGTTTTGAAAAACATTGTTAAACCCATAAACTGATTATCTTTCAATAACTAGAAGAGCGTTTGCGGGACACCGCAAAAGCAGAGCAGCTCCGAAACTTTTGGTCTCGCCTTTCCCTGTTCCGCCTTCTCCTCAGCATAAATAAAATTGGAATTTTTTTGGACAAAATGTTTTTCATTATTCAAGTTATTCTAACAAGTTGAATCATCACTGGGGTCACTTTTCACAACTTTGTTCTTAAAAACTATTTCTGATTTCAAAATTAGATCAAAAGATTAACATGGAATTAACCAATATCTCATGACCTTGAACTTGACGTTCAAGGTCACACCATCAATGATTACTTTTCATTGTGTATAACAATCATGCAATGACTCAATAGTGCTCATTGTTAACATAAGGCATATTCACAATAGCACGCTTAAGTTGTGACCTTGCTGTGACCTTGACCTTTGACAGATTTTAGCAAAAACGTTTTCAAATCTTGGTCTTTCTCCATAGTTGATATATACCAAGTTAGGGGCTGATAGCACAGAAGTTGTTGAAGTTATCGTGTTTACAAGGATTTTTGTAGTGATTTCAGAACTCATGACCTTGACCTTTGACCTTGAATGTGAGCATATCAAAATGTTTCCCCAGGTGTACAAGAAAGAAGCTATATATATATGAGGTGTTGATACCTTCATGGAAAAAAGTTATTAAGTGATTTCAGAACTGGTGACCTTGACCCTATCTCGTGACCTTGACCTTTAAAATTCAAGGTCACTCAATCAGTGATCACTTTTCATTGTGTATAACAATCATTTAATGATTCAAAGTGTTAATAGTTGAAATAAGACATTTTCGCAAAAGCATGCTTAAGTCGTGCCCTCGCTGTGACCTTTACCTTTGACGGATGTTAGCGAAAACCTTTTCAAATCTTGGCCTTTCTCCATAGTTGATGTACACCAAATAAGAGCCTGATACTACAAATATTTTTCAAGTTATCTTGTTTACAAGGATTTTTTTAGCGATTTCAGAACTCGTGACCTTGACCTTTGACCTTGAATGTGAACATGTCAAAATCATCCACCAGGTTTATAAGAAAGAAGCTATGTATATGAGGTGTTAAAACCTTCTTGGGGAAAAGGTTATTTAGAGATTTCAGAACTGGTGACCTTGACCATATTTCGTGACCTTGACCTTTTAAATTCAAGGTTACACAGTCAGTGATCACTTTTCATTGTGTATAACAATCATTTAATGATTTAAAGTGTTAATAGTTGAAATAAGACATTTTCGCAAAAGCATGCTTAAGTCGTGCCCTCGCTTTGACCTTGACCTTTGACGGATGTTAGCGAAAACCTTTTCAAATCTTGGCCTTTCTCCATAGTTAATGTACACCAAATAAGAGCCTGATAGTACAAATATTTTTCAAGTTATCGTGTTTACAAGGATTTTTTTAGCGATTTCAGAACTCGTGACCTTGACCTTTGACCTTGAATATGAACATGTCAAAAAAATTCCCCAGGGGCATAAGTAAGAAGTTATGTATATGAGTTCTCAAAACCTTCTAGGAAAAAAGTTATAGCGAATACAAAACGCGCGTGCGGCGGCGGCGGCGGCGACGGAAACTGCGCAAAAACTGATAGCAGCTCCGACTTAGTCGGAGCTGCTAATTATTGTTGAAGAGACTTTAATGACTTTCAATTTCAATACACCCAGAGTCAACAGCATGATACTTATGTCGTGGTCTTGAAGAACGCTTCCTTATACAAGAAGAATGGCTGCCATTGGTATATTATCAATCTTTGTAGTAATCTAAAAGATATTTAAAGAGCCATTGAGTATCTTTTATAACATTTTATTTGACCTTCATATGTGCTGAAATACCACTGATTTAAGTTACAATTTCACTTTACTTGCATATTCAGTGTATTCTCACCTTATCGCCAAATATATAATATATATCACTTGTTTTCGATGAAATTGGAGCAACAGCATTATACATGCACAGAAATTGAAACTCCATCTCCCAATTACATGCACAGTAGTTATATGCTGTATTAAACGTTACCAACCCAAATTTATCTTTTTTGTTAATAAATTTCTGTTTGACGAGTTAACGCGTGCCAGTAGTGGTGCTTTATCTGGTTTACGATAAGAAATCACTACTTTCACATTTATATCGTCACCATACTGAGTCCAACTATTATGAAATTGTTAAATTTTGGCAACAGTAAGTACTTCTCGATAAAATAACACCATTTATAAAATTTTGGCATATGTGACTCCAACAGCATACTTTATGGTTCTTTGAACTGTTGAAACCTAAAATTCAGACCATGAAACTTTAAAAGGACAAATGCTTTCCTGCAAAAGGTATATATCATTTTATCAGTCCCAGAATATAAAATATTTTCAAGTCTTTCACTGAATTGTTCTCCAGGTGTATTCATCGTGTTGTAGTCACAGGTTGGGTCGTTACCACTGACGACGGCACAGACTTCCTGATATTGTTAAAGTGCTCCAGATACTGACACATTGTGTCTGTAGGGGTGTACACTCCGTCTGTCTTCGTCCGGAAGTATTGGGGCTGGTTCTCCGTGATACTGCTGCCGAGAATACTCTGTAGTAATTCCTTCATCAGGTTCCAGCAGTCGTTGAACACAACACAAGGACAGTACTCAACTTCTACCAAAATACCTTTGAAGTTAGACGTCAAGGTAACCGATCCGATCTTGATAACAAAGTCGCCAAGTTCGTATCTCTGTCCTTTAGATTCAATCTTGAACCCTTTTCGTTGTTGGTAATAGTTTTTAAGTTTTTGAACAAGGCCGTCGAAGAGATCATCTGCTACCAGACAAGTGCCGGAATCCATTATGGCAAAGCACGAGGCAGGGT